>CAWUDS030002476.1:0-2500 GCA_963859935.3 Lathyrus sativus
GTAATAATATGTAATAAAATGGATTTAATTGTTTTTTTTTCGAAATTACAACTATCCATTGTAAAATGCAAAAAATTCAGTTCTTATTTTTAAGTAAATGCTTTTCACCCAAGTAAGTTTTCAAAATCCAAAGTTCTTTCTGGGTGATCTCAAACCTTTCGCCTGGTATACCTCAAAAAAGAATTTTCGGAATTTTTGACATAGAAAGGATTTACTTGTTACTAATATAATACAACCCGCTTTTTCTTTAGATCTACTTGTTTAACTCCGATAGTATCATAAATTGAGTCAATGCATAGGAAATGAATGCATTTCCATACTATTAAGTTTAATGAAATACATGTTACATAATTTAGATTATATCATTTTACTTATTTTACTGGATATTACGAGCCTGTTCATGCACAGGATATGATCGAGTCTGATCATAGAAAATATTTTCTTCAAGCGAACCGGACTGACTATCCTCTGTAGAGGACTGGCGCCGTGGTTGGAACAAAGACACATTTAATTGTGAATTCAAATGTGGCAGATAAGATGAAGTCATATATCTGCATGGCCCAATCAATAGTTCAAGTCATACACTCCCATAATCCATTCTTTTTTCGGAGAGTTCCCTTCCACTATTCGAGTATGTCAAATAAAGAATCCAATTTATTTTGTTAAGTGGAAGGGAAATATCCAAATACATGTCTTATTCAAAAAAAATAATGCATATTTGTAGCAATGAAATACTATTACTCCTCCCCCAAATGATTTATTACAAATATCTATGATTCATATTCTCTATAAAGGACCGGAAATTCCTTGCTTACGTATCATTGGAAAGTGCATTAACATGAATACGGCAGTAAGTAGAGGTAATACAAAAGTATGTAAACTATAAAAACGAGTCAAGGTAGATTGTCCCACACTAGCGCTGCCGCGCATAACTCTACCACCGAGGATCCTATTACAGGTAATAGCATCGGGTATCTAACCTGTTACAATTTTGACTGCCCAATAACCAATTTGGTCCCAAGGTAAAGAATAACCAGTTACACAAAGGATGCAGTCAATACACCCAAAAATTACACCTGTAACCCAAGTCAATTCGCGAGGTTATTTTAAAACCACCAGTGAGATACACGCGAAATACGTGCAAGATCATCATTAATACCATCATACTTGCTGACCATCGATGAACTGATCGGATTAACCAACCAAAGTTAGCCTCAGTCATTATATATTGAACAGAAGCAAAAGCCTCCGTAACGGTTGGACGATAATAAAAAGTCATAGCAAAACCCGTCGCTACTTGGACTAAAAAACAAGTAAGTGTAATTCCTCCTAAACAATAAAATATATTTACATGAGGAGGGACATATTTACTAGTTATATCATCGGCAATGGCCTGAATCTCAAGACGTTCTTCGAACCAATCATAGACTTTATTGAGATAGGTAAACCAAGGAACCCCCCTTCGAACCGTATATGAAAATTTCATCTCGTACGGCTCAAACAAAAAGACTCAAATACTGGTTATTTGGAAAACAGATATGTGTAATAGAAAGTTTGAAACTTCTGAAGTTAATCCTATGATTCCAGTCTTTTTTGAAGATCCAAAAAATAGAAATCTACAAGATATTCTTAGTGTTTATAATGCCAAAATTTCAAGTCGGCTCACTCGTCTTTTCTCTTGATCCTTACAGGCCTCTTGAATATTCTATTATTTACTTCATTTTTTTTGTATTGTGTATGTAATAAGATTTGACTTCTGTTTTTTTTTTTTATTGATAAGAATTTTCTTGTTAAGACCCTATAGAATCAATGGAAAACCTGAGATTCATACCAGAACCACGATGATTTCCAAAAAAACCTTTAATCGAAGTCCAAGAATTCCCTGAGTAAGAACTGCTAGATCATCACTTATTCAATTTCAATAAATAGATATAATGAAAAAAAAAAAATACAAAGAAATGGATAAGCGGCGGCCGAATAAAATTCCATTTCTTTTTCTAAATGAATTCTTCTAACTCTTTCATTTTTTTTCGTCCGGTTGCGAGGTCTAAATATAAATATTAAGTATGAATCATAGTTCTAACACTTTAGAATCTATTTATTTTCTATATTCCGTGCTCCAGATACTAGAATAAATATCTGACGGGGTAAAGCCATCTATCAAGATAAGATGACGTATCCATTTTATGTTCTGTACTATCAATAGGATCCATTATAACAAGTCACACACTCATATTCCGGAAATAGAGAAACAAAGAAGTTTCGCGGTCCAACTACCAAATCAAAATGGAATGGTCTAAAAATGAACGATCTAAATGCTAAACTTGACTTTTCTATTGAAAAGCTAGTTAGTTGGTTCTTGTGAATCGAATTCTCTAATTCATGGAAATTTGGTCCAGTAAAAGGGACGAATTATAAATCTCTAAAATAATAGAGAGAAATACCGCAAATAGGGCCATTGCAACCCCCATCCAAGGGGTAGTTCCCCACCCCGGAGCTA
>CAWUDS030002476.1:7500-35824 GCA_963859935.3 Lathyrus sativus
TACTCAAAAGAATCGACACAATACGCCTAGTCGATTGGAATTGAGAAAATTCTGTCCCTTTTGTTGCAAACATATGATTCACGCAGAGATCAAGAAATAGAGAAAATGGATTACTTGTGTATTACCCTTAGGAGGTAAATTGAAAAAATTAAATAACATAAAAATGAATTATATAGATATCAGAGAAATTATCTTCTCTATATTCTATAAATAAAATTCTATAACATGAAATTATATACATATATCATTATATAGGATCTATTTCCTTATATAAAAAATAAAATTTATTAAAAAAAAAAAAAAAAAAATAAGAATATATATAACTAAAACAAATCCTTTGTTTTATAACAAACGGGATTTTCGGTATAGGAATAAACAAACCATGGATAAATCTAAGCGACTGTTTGTTAAATCATCTAAGCTACTGTTTGTTAAATCGAAGAAGAAGAAATCAATTCGTAGGAGGTCGCCCCTAATCCAATTTGGGGATCGAATTGATTATAAAAACTTGAGTTTACTTTTCAAACTTGTCACTCGAGAAGGCAAAATTTTATCTAGACGTGTTAATAAATTGACCTTAAAACAACAACGATGGATTACGATTGCTATAAAACAAGCTCGTATTTTATCTTTGTTACCTTTTGGAAGTTCGTCACCTCTTCTTAAAATTGCAAAAAAAAAATATGAAAAAAAATATGAAAAAAAAAAAAAATATGAAAAAAGCAAGTCGATTACTAGAACTCCTGTTCTAAAAAAAAAAAAATAGAGTTACTTTACTTCATTAATTGAATCTAAACTCAAAGTTTATGCGGATTGGTATTTTTTTTTGAGCGTGGTTTATTATTTTCATAATTCATATGAATTCTATTTTATCATACAAATCTCTTTTATTCTACCACCTTCCCGGAGTTCACTCTCCGGGGAAGTTTTATTAATGATATCGTTGGCAATCGTAAAAAGACAATTCCCCTTTAATATAGCTATTTGTGCAACGATTTTACGATTAAGAAGCAATTGATTCTTGTACAGATTATACATTAAATTACTATAGTAGATTTTTTCTTTATTCTGTCGAATTATTGCATTTATTCGACTGATCCACAAACTTCGAAAGTCCCTTTTTTTCCTATCTCTATCCCGCTGAGACGAAACCAAAGCTTTTCTTCTCTGTTGCGAAATAGTTCGAGTAAGAGCTCCGCGAAAGCTTGATGTAAAGGAACGACTTTTTGTCCTCCGTTTTCGAGCGATGGATCCTCGTTTAGTTCTGATCATTGGATAAATGAGACTTCGATGAATAACTATTTTGATTTTTTCTTTCAGTTATTCTTTTATCCTTTCTAGTATATTACTAACAACATGGATTCTTCCAATATATAAAATAAAAATTCCAATGGCTTTTGCTACTATAACCTTCCCAACCACGATTTTTTTTCATTTTTTCTAAGTATAAGTATTGAAACTCTAAATAATAACTTCTATTGATACTAGGTATGCCAAAAACCATAGTAAATAAAATAAACAAAGAAATGGTGGGTTCCATCGTTTCTATGATTACTTGTTAAACGGTGAGGTCCTCTCTATACACCGGAGCCCCTTCCTTCATTGAATCTTGATTCAATCAATGTTATTGTGAATTTGTACAGTTCACACTTCTGGGCTCTACCCATGAAATATCTAGTAATAGGTCTTTCACAATGAAATCTAGCTATACAGTAACGGTATTTAAGTATGAAGATTAGCTGGGTAGTTGACCCTCTTAGTCCGTTCTAAATTTAGGGCATAATTTGTTTTTCTTTCAAATAGGATTTTTCCCGCTTAATGGGAAACTACTTTATCCCCAAGGGGAATATACTTTGCATCTTAAATTGAAAATGAAGGTGATTTGGTTTGCACCAATTGAGAAACCATAAATTTGATACAAAATTTATACACAATAGAATTATATATATACAATTCTTATTAATAGAATCGATTTTTTAATTTGAGTATATGATCTAAACGAGTCGCACATACACCCTATTACATGTTCCTCGGCGTTGAGGGCATCCCCGAAGAGCGGGAGATTTTGTTACAGTCCGGATTGGCTGTCTTGCGTTTCTAATAAGTTGTTTTATAGTTGGCATGGTGAATCATATACATAATGAGCTGGTTTCGATCAATCCTAACCCAATAATTTCCATTTAGAATTTATTCGACTCTATGAAATCTGGTTGTTAAGACGATTAAAAAGAGAAAAGACAACATCTCATGCATGTATTTATTAGGAATAAATCTGTGTTTATTAGGGACAAAGGTTTAGGAATAAATCCACTATTCCCAGAAGAAAAAAAATAGTGGGGACAGAAATAGTTTGAAAGCAAATTCTGTGTTTAGTAGGAATAAAAAGGACAGAAATAGTCCAAACATCAATATTGATTCCAACTATCAATATTGACATATGCAAATTTTGCATTTAAAAAAAAGAATCTGCTCCGGAATCAAAAATTGCTTCCGTAGGCAAAGAATCTGATACGGAATCAATAATTCCGTAGGCTTGGGCTTCTTCGGGTGACATAAAATGATCCCTTTCCAGGTCTTTAGATATCTGCCATACCGGTTTGCGTGTTCTTTGCGAATAAATAGCTGTTATTGTTTCTCGAAGTATCACCATTTCATCTGCTTCCAGCATACATTCTCCTGATGGTCCCTCATAAGGGGCACTATGAGGTTGATGGATCATTACCCTGATAGTATAATATATTTTGGTTTTTTCTCTCAATCTTGACTTAAAAAAATAAGAAAGAAGGGATATTCAAAAGAACTTCAATTTAAATTGAAAGCCGTACAGGCAAGCATCTTTTGGATTTTTTATATAGCATACGGCTCTATACTTTTAATTTTTCATTTTTTTTACCTTTCATTGAAGAAATAAAAATATATATATATATATACCGGGTCTATCAGACCCAGATCAGTAAAGAATCCAATAACCATCTTTCTTTTTTTTTTTTTTAGAATATTTTAAAAAATTTAAAGACTATGATGATTCCGTTGCTCTCTTAATTTCGTGTAGTTTTTGATTCAGCAATCCCAAAGTTTCTTTTTTTTTTTTTCAAATGAAGTAAAAAAAAAATCGTGACACTAAAAGAGGCTCTAATTAATAGATAAGAGGAAATATAAAATTGTAAATACCCCTTCCCCTTTTTCCTACTACTCTTTCGATATAGAATCGAATGATTTAAAAAAAAATTATTTTTGCATATCGAACTCAGAGTGCCATGCTTTTTTTACTTCATATTGGCGTAGGCATAGTCTTCTTCTACAAATAAGAATCATTGGCGCCAAGCGTGAGGAAATGCTAGACGTTTGGTAATTCCGCCTCCTGCCAAAATAAGAGATGCCATTGAAGCGGCTAATCCCATGCATATTGTATGTACTTGTGCTTCTACAACTTGCATAGTATCAAAAATGGCCATTCCAGACATAACCTCTCCGCCGGGAGAATTTATAAACAGATACAAATCTTTGTTCTTGTTCTCTAAACTGAGATATATCATCATACCAGCAACTTGATTTGCTAGTTCACTCTCAATCTCGTCACCTAAAAAAAGAAGTCTGCTGTAAAAAAGTTGATGGTATAAGTCAACCCAAGTAGCTTCATCCTCGCCAGGAATTTGAAAGGCTACCTTTGGAACACCCACTGGCATAAAAAAATGATGCAGTTGCCTGACATCAGCATATTACTTTAATATAAAATTGTGCAGAGTACAGAATGAGTTTATTTTGTTAAAAATAATTTTTATTTCGCCAGATAACATAAAAAAAAAACAAGCCTAAAATAAGGGCAAGTTTTTATGAATAGGTCATTCTTGGATATGTGTCTACTGATATTGATATTATTGTTACGTGTTACTGGACGACTAATGAATTGAATTCTGGAAAATGAAATTCAAGAAGGGATTCTAACAAAAAGGATCTTCGACAACCCCCAAAAAGTATATTTCTATGTTTCCTATCGAATTGAATTCTAGAAATATTATTATTTCCTTCATGAATTATATTATTAGAAATCAATTCATGCTATTCACCACATTTTCATTGATCCTCCATTTATAGTCCGAAGCTAAGAAAGAATCAATGTAAAGAACCCCTATCTTATATTATAGTCTTAAACTTTGAGGAATTTTCGATTCAGTACATCGAAACAACCAGAAAAAAAGAAATTTTATTTGGTAGTAGTTGATCTTGTCACTGATTGTGAAATTTCGTTGCTGTCTTCGAAGAAGGATAGCTATACTGATTGCGTCGATTCAAAAGAGACCCTTGGTACTCCATTGCCGATCGTAACCAAAAATAAAATTTCAGTCAATTTATACTTACTGATCTGATCTTTTATGGAATCGATCCCCCTTTGACTGTATAAGAATATGTGGAGCTCGGCATGTCTGGAAGCACAGGAGAACGTTCTTTTGCTGATATTATTACCAGTATTCGATACTGGATTATTCATAGCATTACTATACCCTCCCTATTCATTGCGGGTTGGTTATTTGTCAGCACGGGTTTAGCTTACGATGTATTTGGAAGCCCCCGTCCAAACGAGTATTTTACAGAAACCCGACAAGGAATTCCTTTAATAACTGGCCGTTTTGATTCTTTGGAACAACTCGATGAATTTAGTAGATCTTTTTAGGAGGCTCCAATGACCATAGATAGGACCTATCCCATTTTTACAGTACGATGGTTGGCTGTTCACGGACTAGCGGTACCCACCGTTTCTTTTTTGGGATCAATATCAGCAATGCAGTTCATCCAACGATAAACCTAATCCGAATTATAGAGCTATGACACAATCAAACCCAAATGAACAAAATGTTGAATTGAATCGTACCAGTCTCTACTGGGGTTTATTACTCATTTTTGTACTTGCTGTTTTATTTTCAAATTATTTCTTCAATTAATAGAAATTAAGATAATAGTATATATATTAGGAATTCTCTTATCCTATTCGGAAGGATCTCATTTCATAATTATCTATGACTGTTTAGGTCTCTAGTATGACTTACTACTTGATCAAATGTGGAGGAAAGTGGGATAAATAAATGGCCAATACTACTGGAAGAATTCCTCTTTGGATAATAGGTACTGTAGCTGGTATTGTTGTGATCGGTTTAATTGGTATTTTCTTTTATGGTTCATATTCCGGATTGGGATCATCCCTGTAATAATCGGATGAATTTCGTTTTCGAAATGAAAGCATAAGAACTCAACAGGGATCCACTCTTTCTTTGATGAATTCGAGGGGGTCCCGTTGAGTTATTCATAATCAGAATATTTTGGTAATTGAGTCAATAGATAACTTTATTCTATGTTTCCAAAAATTCCATTTCCTTTTTTTAGGATCTTAATGAAAAAGGAACTTCATTAATTGGTTCAAAACATTTTTTCTGGATAATATCTGTCGAAACTTTTTCTTTCAACTTGAAAGAAAAATAAAAGAAAGAAGCAATTAGTTGATTTACTTCTTCTGGGTGGCCCAATAATATATAATAATTATAGTGTGTAAGAATTGGGAATTCTAGAATCTATTTTCTAGCGGTCAAATATTCTGTAGAACCAAACCTTTTTGATACTAATGATACTAACGGAATCTTACTAGAAGTCTTTTTTTTGACATTAAATGAAATTCATAGTAAAAAAAATATTAATATCAAATTAGAACTATTAAAAAAAAAAATAAATCGAAATATTCAATTTCATTAAGCTAACAAATATGGAAAAAATGCAGAAGCGTTCATATATTGGACATAAGTTTGTATAGAAGGTTTTTCTTCTATCGCTTCGCCAACGAAACGAAAAATGGAATTCTATTCCCCGTCCTACCTATCCAATCTAATTCAAGACCCAATCAGTAGACAGACACTACAGCAGTAGTAGAGTGAAAAGACTTTGACTTCAAGATTGATCTATTCCTTTTTATTTCACTACTCGAATTCATTTTTCATGGAATCCGAGACGCAAAGATTGAAAGCATTTTAATGCGTAGAATTTTGAATCAAACAAGTCTCAAGACAAGAACGCTTTCCCTTGCTTCCACATGGAAAAAAGACAAAGTTTTTGTATGAACAAAACGGAATACATTATCTTGTCGATCAGGCGACACCCGGATTTGAACTGGGGAAAAAGGATTTGCAGTCCCCTGCCTTACCACTCGGCCATGCCGCCAAAAAACCTGATAAAAAAAAAATGGATCAGAATATCCCTCCTCTCCAAAAAACCAACGTATACCTTTTCAGTCACAAAAGAAAAGTAAAAATTTCGGGACAAATAGCAAGCAACCATTAATTACAAATTCCGGAAGAATTCAGGAATCTTGATTTTTTAGAATCCTTCTCTATTTCCATTATAAGAAGAACTGTTAATATATGTCAACTCCAGAATATCCATTTTCATTGTTACACATTATCTAATCGGGTATCAATTCTAGATTACAGGGAATTTTCAATAAATTCTCGTACTTTCATTATTTTGCCAATTTTTCATTAAATAGATTGATGAATGAATAGAAAAATTAACACAACATATGCTGTCTCGAACAAATAGGCCTGCAATAACGTAAGAGACATATATAGATAGCTATAGTTGAAGTTAGATCTATGCCAAGTCTTTTTATGCACTGCAAACCTCCAATTCTAAAATAAAGGGTCAAAATATCTCTCTTCTTTGTGAATTCTTATTCTTTTTTGAACACTTTAAATGGTAAAGGGCTAAAAAAAATGGTATTTTTTTTTTTCTGATTATTTTATTTTTGATATCTTTCTCTCATGGAGCCGAGCAAATCCTGAATTTATTTTTGGGATATCAATCGAATGGGAATACGGAATATCATACTATACTAATAGTACAAATAGAATTCATTTTTTTTAGATTGTTAAAAATACCCCGACCCGAAGTCTAGGTGAAATGGATCAATTTGTTTCCATTGATATTACAAGTTCAATTCTATTTGTTTGTTTTGTTGCAAATTCTAATTGGAGTATCCAATTTCCTCTTTTCATAATCGGTATTTCATAGACGTAGTTCGGTAAAATTTCATGTGATTCAGTAAAGTAAAAAGAACAGAAATTCCATTATTGCTAAATCTATTCTATTCATGTGATTCGATGAAGAATGACAGCAAATAATGGGCTATTTTCTATAAAAAAGGGGGGGAATAAAAAATGTTTGGGGTTGGGAATGAAGGAATGTCTACACTACCCGGATTGAATCAAATACAATTTGAAGGATTTTGTAGATTCATTGATCGGGGCTTAACAGAAGAACTTTTAAAGTTTCCAAAAATTGAAGATCCAGATCAAGAAATGGAATTTCAGTTATTTGCGGAAACATATCAATTGGTCGAACCCTCAATAAAAGAAAAAGATGCTGTATATGAATTACTTACATATTCCTCTAAATTATATATATCCTCGGGATTAATTTGGAAAAACAGTCTGGATATCCAAGAACAAATTATTTTTATTGGAAACATTCCTCTAATGAATTCCCTGGGAACTTTTATAGTAAATGGAATATACAGAATTGTAGTCAATCAAATATTGCAAAGCCCCGGTATCTATTATCGGTCAAAATTGGACCATAACGGAATTTCAGTCTATACTGCCACAATAATATCAGATTGGGGAGGAAGATTAGAGTTAAAAATGGATAGAAAAGCAAGGATATGGGCTCGTGTAAGTAGGAAACAGAAAATATCTATTCTAGTTCTATCATCAGCTATGGGTTCGAATTTAAGCGAAATTCTTGCGAACGTTTGTTACCCCGAAATTTTCTTGTCTTGCCTCACTGAAGAGGAGGAAGAAAACATAGGGTCAAAAGAAAATGCCATTTTGGAGTTTTATCGACAATTTGTTTGTGTAGGCGGAGATCCCATATTTTCTGAATCTTTATATACGGAATTACAAAAAAAATTTTTTAAACAAAAATGTGAATTAGGAGGAATTGGTCGGCGAAATATGAACCGAAGGCTGAATATGGATATACCGGAGAACAATACATTTTTGTTACCGCGAGATATATTGACAGCTGCGGATCATTTGATTGGAATGAAATTTGGAATGGGTACACTTGACAATATGAATCATTTGAAAAATAAACGTATTCGTTCCGTAGCAGATCTCTTACAAGATCAATTTGGATTGGCTCTCGTTCGTTTAGAAAATATAATTAGAGAAAAGATGTGTAGAGCAATTAGAGATAAATTGATCCCGACTACTGAGAATTTAGTGACTTCAACGCCATTAACAACCACTTATGAATCTTTTTTTGGATTACATCCATTATCTCAAGTTTTCGATCAAACCAATCCATTGAGCCAAATAGTTCATGGAAGGAAATGGAGTTCTTTGGGTCCTGGAGGATTGACGGCGCGAACTGCTAGTTTTCGGATACGGGATATCCATCCTAGTAACTATGGACGCATTTGTCCTATTGACACCTCTGAAGGAATCAATGTCGGACTTATTGGATCCTTGGCAATTCACGCAAGGATTGGTCGTTGGGGGTCTATAGAAAGTCCATTTTATGAAATTTCTGAGAGATCAAAAAGAATACGAATGCTTTATTTATCACCACGTAGAGATGAATACTATATGGTAGCGACGGGAAATTTTTTAGCACTGACTCGAGGTATTCAGGAGGAGCAGATTGTTCCAGCTCGATACCGTCAAGAATTTCTGACTATTGCATGGGAACAGGTTCATCTTCGAAGTATTTCCCCGTTCCAATATTTTTCTATTGGAGCTTCCCTCATTCCTTTTATCGAGCATAATGATGCGAATAGAGCTTTAATGAGTTCTAATATGCAACGTCAAGCAGTTCCTCTTTCTCGGTCCGAAAAGTGCATTGTTGGAACTGGATTGGAACGCCACGTGGCCTTAGATTCGGGAGTTCCCGCTATAGCCGAACACGAGGGAAAGATCGTTTATAATGATACTGATAAGATTATTTTATTTGGAAGTGGGAATGCTCTAAGTATTCCATTAATTATATATAAACGTTCCAACAAAAATACTTGCATGCATCAAAAATCCCAGGTTCAGAAAGGTAAATGCGTAAAAAAGGGACAAATTTTAGCAGATGGTGCTGCTACAGTTGGTGGTGAACTCGCTTTGGGAAAAAACGTATTAGTAGCTTATATGCCATGGGAAGGTTACAATTCTGAAGATGCTGTACTCATTAGTGAGCGTCTGGTCTATGACGATATTTATACTTCTTTTCACATACGGAAATATGAAATTCAGACTCATGTGACAAGCGATGGTCGTGAAAGAATCACTAATAAAATTCCACATCTAGAAGGCTATTTACTCCGAAATTTAGACAAAAATGGAATTGTCATTCTGGGATCTTGGGTAGAAACGGGCGATATTTTAGTGGGTAAATTAACGCCTCAAATGGCAAAAGAATCCTCCTATGCCCCGGAAGATAGATTATTACGAGCTATACTTGGGATTCAGGTATCCACCTCAAAGGAAACTTGTCTAAAACTACCTATAGGTGGTAGGGGCCGAGTTATTGATGTGAGATGGATCCAGGGTTCTAGCTATAATCCAGAAACGGTTCAGATATATATTTCACAGAAACGTGAAATCAAAGTAGGTGATAAAGTGGCCGGGAGACATGGAAATAAAGGTATCGTTTCAAAGATTTTGTCTAGACAGGATATGCCTTATTTGCAAGATGGAAGACCCGTTGATATGGTCTTCAATCCATTAGGGGTCCCTTCTCGAATGAATGTAGGACAGATATTGGAATGTTCACTCGGGTTAGCTGGGAGTATGCTAAATAGACATTATCGAATAGCACCTTTTGATGAGATATGAACAAGAGGCTTCCAGAAAACTTGTGTTTTCTGAATTATATGAGGCTAGTAAACAAACATCGAATCCATGGATATTTGAACCTGAGTATCCGGGAAAGAGCAGAATATTTGATGGAAGAACAGGGAATCCTTTTGAACAGCCCGTTATAATAGGAAAGCCTTATATCTTGAAATTAATTCATCAAGTTGATGATAAAATACATGGACGTTCCAGTGGACATTATGCACTTGTTACACAACAACCCCTTAAAGGAAGGGCCAAAGGGGGAGGACAACGGGTAGGCGAAATGGAGGTTTGGGCTCTCGAGGGGTTCGGTGTTGCTCATATTTTACAAGAGATGCTGACTTATAAATCGGATCATATTAAAGGTCGTCAAGAAGTACTTGGAACTACAATTATTGGAGGAACAATACCGAAACCTGTAGATGCTACAGAATCGTTTCGATTGCTCGTTCGAGAACTACGATCTTTGGCTCTGGAACTGAATCATTTCCTTGTATCTGAGAAAGACTTTCAGATTCAAAGGAAGGAAGTTTAATTGGACTGAATCGGAATTTTTATTTTATGATTGATCAGTATAAACATCAACACCTTCGAATTGGATCAGTTTCTCCTGAACAAATAAGTGCTTGGGCAAAAAAAATCCTACCCAATGGAGAAATAGTTGGGGAGGTAACAAAACCCTATACTCTTCATTATAAAACCAATAAGCCTGAAAAAGGTGGATTATTTTGTGAAAGAATTTTTGGGCCTATAAAAAGTGGAATTTGTGCTTGTGGAAATTATCGAGTAATCGGAGATAAAAAAGACCAACCAAAATTTTGTGAAAAATGCGGAGTAGAATTTGTTGATTCTAGGATACGTAGATATCAAATGGGGTATATCCAATTAGCATGTCCTGTAACCCATGTGTGGTATTTGAAACGTCTTCCTAGTTATATCGCGAGCCTTTTAGATAAACCTCTTAAAGAATTAGAGAATCTAGTATACCGCGATGTGTGATTTGATAAAAATTCTTATTGTACAGATTTCGAATGATAAACTGTCATTCCAGTCAATTAAATGGGAATGTCCTATATCTGGCATGTCTCTTGGGATGAGTAACATGAAGCTCAGAATTCATGGGTGTATTGAATACTCCCCAATCAAAAAGGGAATTGGTCTATGGTCAATTCAGTAACAAATAACTATTTACTGTATGTACCTTGTGAAAAAAAAAAAAATACTTTTTTGTGGAATTCATTATTCCATCTCTTTTTTTTTTTTTAAAGAACTCAAATTATGTTCAAAGAATAAAATATATCATGATTGCAGAAGTTTATCTATCGCATATAGGCTTTAAGACATCGTGGCAGACCCGTCGAGGTGACGTCTTGACCTAAAAGATCGAACGGTATGATACATAGACAAAGAAATCTCTTATGAATTCGAGGATATTCCTTTTTTATTAAGAATTTCATTTTAGAGGATTCCTCGTTCGAAGGGAGGTAGACTACTCAAGAATTTTACATTTTATTTCTGTCTTAATTTCGAATTGGATAAAAAATTCAGAAAAAAAAGAAGAATGTATCAATGAAATGTTGCTTGGTCTTTATTGATAACTTGAGTAAAGAGTAAACCTTTTTGATTTTAGATTAGAGGTTTTCCAAAATTGGAAAGCGGAAACCCCTTTCTTTATCTTTAATTGTGTGCAAATACTTTAGCCGGATGAGAGGAAACCCTCATGTCCGATTTTAAAGGGGGCGATCCATCTTATTGGATCCTATCCAAATTTTTCTTTTGCTAGGCCCGTAGTTAAAAAACCAACTTTCTTACGATTACGAGGTTCATTCGAATATGAAATCCAATCCTGGAAAGACAGTATCCCACTCTTTTTTGATACTCAAGGTTTCGATACATTTCGAAATAGAGAAATTTCTAGTGGAGCGGGTGCTATACGACAACAATTAGTTGATCTGGATTTAAGAATTATTATGGATTCTTCGTTGCTAGAATGGAAAGAATTAGGAAAAGAGGGGTCCAATGACAAATGGAAAAATCAAAAAGTTCGAAGAAGAAAGAATTTTTTGGTTCGACGCATGGGATTAGCTAAGCATTTTCTCCTAACAAATATAGAACCAGAATGGATGGTTTTATGTCTCTTACCAGTTCTTCCTCCCGAATTGAGACCAATTATTCAAATAGATGGCGGTAAACTAATGAGTTCGGATATTAATAAACTCTATAAAATAGTTATCTTTCGGAACAATACTCTTATTGAGCTATTAAGAACAAGTGGATTTACACCAGCGGAATTAGTAATGTCTCAAGAAAAATTGGTACAAGAAGCCGTGGATGCACTTCTTGATAATGGAATCCGCGGACAACCGATGAGGGACGGTCATAAGAAAGTTTACAAATCGTTTTCCGATATAATTTCGGGCAAAGAGGGAAGATTTCGAGAGACTCTTCTTGGAAAACGAGTTGATTATTCGGGGCGTTCTGTTATTGTCGTAGGTCCATTACTTTCATTACATCGATGTGGATTGCCCCCCGAAATAGCAATAGAGCTATTTCAGACATTTCTAATTCGTGGTTTAATTCGAAACCATATTGCTTCGAACATAGGAGTTGCTAAGAGTCAAATCCGGGAAAAAGAACCAATTGTATGGGAAATACTTCACGAAGTTATGCGGGGACATCCAGTATTGCTGAATAGAGCGCCTACTTTGCATAGATTGGGCATACAGGCATTTCAACCCATTTTAGTAGAAGGACGTGCTATTTGTTTACATCCATTGGTGTGTAAGGGATTCAACGCAGACTTTGATGGGGATCAAATGGCTGTTCATGTGCCTTTATCTTTGGAGGCTCAAGCAGAAGCTCATTTACTTATGTTTTCTACTACGAATCTCTTGTCTCCGACTATTGGGGATCCTATTTCTGTACCAACTCAAGATATGCTTATTGGACTTTATGTATTAACTAGCGGAAATCGTCGAGGTATTTGTGCAAACAGGTATAATTGGTTTAATTGCAGAAATTCTCAAAATGAAAAAATGAGCAATAATAACTTTAAGAACTTGAAGTATATGAAAAAAAAAGAACCCTGTTTTTGCAATTCCTATGATGCAATTGGAGCTTATAGACAGAAAAGAATAAATTTGGATAGTCCTTTTTGGCTCCGGTGGCAAATACATCAATGCATTATGTCTTCAAGAGAAGTTCCTATCGAAGTTCACTATGAATCTTTTGGTACCTATTATGAGATTTATGAGGATTATTTAGTAATAAGAAGTATAAAAAAAGAAATTCGTTGTATATACATTCGAACCACTATTGGTCATATTTCTTTTTATCGAGAAATCGAAGAAGCTATACAAGGTTTTTCTCGAGCCGATTCATCATATAGTATCTAATCATATAGATGGTTAGTGTTGGTATCCACGCTAAGTAAATTTAGGATACTGGTGTAAATTCAGGTCAACTAGCATCTTTTCAATTTTCTACGTAAATAAACATAAAGAAAAGGGAGTTTTCCAATCATTCACTCAAATCTATTGTCGTCGAACCGAATACCACTGAGTGGAATATGGAGGGACTTATGGCAGAAGGGACCAATCTAGTCTTTCACAATAACGTGATAGGTGGAACTGCCATTAAACGACTTATTAGCAGATTAATAGATCATTTCGGAATGGCATATACATCACACATCCTGGATCAAGTAAAGACTCTAGGATTCCATCAAGCTACTGCTACATCTATTTCATTAGGAATTGATGATCTTTTAACAATACCTTCTAAAGGATGGCTAGTCCAAGATGCTGAACAACAAAGTTCCGTTTTGGAAAAACATAATCATTATGGGAATGTCCATGCGGTAGAAAAATTACGCCAATCCATTGAAATATGGTATGCTACAAGCGAATATTTGCGACAACAAATGACTCCCAATTTTAGGATGACTGACCCCTTTAATCCAGTCCATATAATGTCTTTTTCAGGAGCTAGAGGAAATGCATCTCAAGTACACCAATTAGTCGGAATGAGAGGATTAATGTCAGATCCACAAGGACAAATGATTGATTTACCCATTCAAAGCAATTTTCGTGAAGGACTGTCTTTAACAGAATATATAATTTCTTGCTACGGAGCCCGTAAAGGGGTTGTAGATACTGCTGTACGAACATCAGATGCTGGATATCTTACACGTCGACTTGTTGAAGTGGTTCAACACATTGTTGTACGGCGAACAGATTGCGGTACCATCCGTGGGATTTCTGTAAACATCCGAAATGGAATGATGCCAGAAAGAATTTTGATACAAACATTAAATGGTCGTGTAGTAGCAGACAATATATATATAGGTTCACGGTGCATTGTCGTTAGAAATCAAGATATTGGAATTGGACTTATCAATCGATTCATAACTTTTCAAACACAACCCATATTTATTCGAACCCCCTTTACCTGTAGGAATACGTCGTGGATCTGCCGATTGTGTTATGGGCGGAGTCCTATTCATGGGGACCTGGTAGAATTGGGAGAAGCTGTAGGCATTATTGCTGGTCAATCTATTGGAGAACCGGGAACTCAACTAACATTAAGAACTTTTCATACTGGTGGAGTATTCACAGGGGGTACTGCTGAATATGTGCGAGCCCCCTCGAATGGAAAGATAAAATGGAATGAGGATTTAGTTCACCCTACACGTACACGTCATGGATATCCTGCTTTTATATGTAATATAGACTTGTATGTAACTATAGAAAGTTACGATATTATACATAACGTCATTATTCCACCAAAAAGTTTTCTATTAGTTAAAAATGATCAATATGTAAAATCAGAACAAGTGATTGCGGAGATCCTCGCGGGAACATATACTTTTAATTTGAAAGAGAGGGTTCGAAAACATATTTATTCTGACTCAGAAGGGGAAATGCATTGGAGTACCGATGTGTACCATGCATCAGAATTTATGGATAGTAATGTACATATCTTACCAAAAACAAGTCATTTATGGATATTGTCAGGAAAGTCGTGCAGGTCTAATACAACCCATTTTTTACTTCACAAGGATCAAGATCAAATTACCATGGATTCACTTTCGAATGGAAAAAAAAATATTTCGAATCTTGTAGAAAGGAATAATCAAGTAAAACATAAATTCTTTGGTTTCCATACTTTTGGTACAAAAGAAAAGGGGATCAGCGATTATTCAATATTTAATCCAATCATATATATGGATCATTCTTATTTAATGTATCCCGCTATTTTTCACGATACTTTTTATTTCTTGGCGAAAAGGCGAAGAAATCGATTTCTTATTCCATTTCCATTCCAATCGATTCAAGAACGAAAGAACGAACTAATGTCCCCTTCCGGTGTCTCCATTGAAATACCTATCAATGGTATTTTTCCTAGAAATAGTATTTTTGCTTATTTCGATCATCCTCAACCCATTTTTCAAAAAGAAGATTTCATTGAGTATCGAGGAAGAAAAAAATTAAAGCCAAACTATCCAATTCAAGTAGGTCCCTTTTTTTTGATTCCCGAAGAAGTGCATATTTTACCCCAATCTTCTTCCCTAATGGTACGGAATAATAGTCTTGTTGGAAGAGGAACACCAATCACTTTCAATATAAGAAGTCGAGTAGGCGGATTGGTCCGATTAGAAAAGAAAAAAAAAAAAAAAATAGAATTAAAAATATTTTCTGGAAATATCCATTTTCCCAGAGAGATTGATAAGATATCAAGACACAGTCCCATCTTTATACCACCCGGAACGGTAAAAAAAAAAAAATGCAAGGAATCAAAAAAAAATAAAGATGGGATCTATGTCCAACGGATCGCAACTACAAAAAAAAAAAAATGCAAGGAATCAAAAAAAATTAAAGATGGGATCTATGTCCAATGGATCGCAACTACAAAAAAAAAAAAGAAAAAAAAAAAAATTGTTTTGGTTCGACCTGTAATTTTATATGAAATACCGGACACTATCCCTTTTGTAAAACTTTTTCCCCAAGATCTATTCCAGGAAAAGGATAATCTGGAACTAAAAGTTGTCAATTCTATTGGAAAATCCATTCGGGAAATTTCCGACACAAGGATTCCATTCCTTCGGACTTGTTTAGTCTTCCATTGGGATGACGGCAAAAAAAGTTCTTCGATTGAGGAGGCCCCCGCTTCCTTTATTGAAGTAAGTACAAATGGTTTGATTGAGTATTTTCTAAGAATTGACTTAGTAAAATCGAATACTTCATATATCAGAAAAAGAAATGACCCATCTGGTTTAGGATTGATTGGGGATAATAAATCGGATCGAATCAATCCATTTTTTTCTATTCATTCCAAGGGAAAAATTCAACAATCACTTAGCCAAAATCACGGAACTATTCGTATGTTGTTGAATAGAAATAAAGAATGCCGATCTTGGATAATTTTGTCATCATCTAATTGTTTTCAAATGAGACCATTCAACAATGTAAAATCTCACAATGGGATAAAAAAAGATCCTATAATTTCAATTAAGAAGAATAATAATTCGTTCGGCCCTTTAGGAATAGTTGCAAATTTATATTCACTTTATCATTTAATAACTCATAATCAGATCTCAATAATAAAAATTTTGCAACTTGACAAATTAAAGGAAATTTTTCAAGTAATGAAATATTATTTCATGGACGAAAATGAGAAAATTTGTAAACCCGATCTATACAGTAATATCGTTTTGAATCCATTCCATTTAAATTGGTTTTTTCTCCATTATTTTTCTTGTGAAAAAACGTTTCCAATAATAAGTCTTGGACAATTTATTTGTGAAAATATATGTATAGCTCAAATGAAAAATGGACCACACCTAAAATTAAAATCGGGTCAAGTTATAACAGTTCAAATGGATTCTGTAATAATAAGATCGGCTAATCCTTATTTGGCGACTCCAGAATCAACTATTCACGGCCATTATGGGGAGATCCTTTCTCAAGGAGATATTTTAGTTACATTCCTATATGAAAAATCGAGATCCAGTGATATAACACAAGGTCTTCCAAAAGTGGAACAGATATTCGAAATACGTTCGATTGCTTCAATATCCATGAATCTAAAAAAAAGAATTGATGCTTGGAACGAGTGTATAACAAAAATTCTCGGCATTCCTTGGGGATTCTTGATTGGTGCTGAGCTAACTATAGCTCAAAGTCGTATTTCTTTGGTTAATAAAATCCAAAAGGTTTATCGATCCCAGGGAGTACACATCGATAATAGACATATCGAGATTATTGTGCGTCAAATAACATCCAAAGTCTTGGTTTCAGAAGATGGAATGTCTAATGTATTTTTACCTGGCGAACTAATTGGATTATTGCGAGCAGAACGAACGGGGCGTGCCTTGGAAGAAGCCATTTGTTACCGAGCTTTATTATTGGGAGTAACAAAAACATCTCTGAATACTCAAAGTTTCATATCCGAAGCGAGTTTTCAAGAAACTGCTAGAGTTTTAGCAAAAGCCGCTCTTCGGGGTCGTATTGATTGGTTGAAAGGTCTTAAAGAGAATGTTGTTTTAGGGGGAATGATACCCGTTGGTACCGGATTCAAAAGAATAATGCACCGTTCACGGTCAAGGCAACATAACAAGATTAGCCGGAAAAAAAAATTATTCGAAGTCGAAATTGGAAATCTTTTGTTCCATCACAGAAAATTATTTAATTTTTCTCATTTCAGAGAATTTATGTGATACATTCGAAATATAGGATTAAATATAGTATTAAATGCTTCCTAACAGCGGATTCGACTCATCCATCCCCTGAAATATTTAAATGCAGTCATTGGATTTGGTAATTAAAGTATATTAAAAAATAATAAGAAATAGAAATCAAAGAATGGCCTGATTCTATATTAACGGCCGATCGTCTATAAAAGAGAAGGTTCCATCGGAACAATTATTTATTAGGATACTCGGTCTCTCTTTTTTTTTTTCATTTTTTTAAACAAAGTGTGGGGATAAATGACAAAAAGATATTGGAACATCACTTTGGAAGAGATGCTGAAAGCTGGGGTTCATTTTGGCCATGAGACTAGGAAATGGAATCCTCGAATGGCACCTTTTATATCGGCAAAACGTAAAGGTAATCATATTACAAATCTTACTAAAACTGCTCGTTTTTTATCAGAAGCTTGTGATTTGGCTTTTGATGCAGCAAGCAAAGGAAAACAATTTTTAATTGTTGGTACCAAAAGAAAAGTTGCCTATTCAGTAAGACGGGCTGCAATAAGAGCTCGATGTCATTATGTTAATAAAAAATGGCTCGGAGGTATGTTAACGAATTGGTATACTACAGAAACGAGACTTCGTAAGTTCAGGGACTTGAGAACGGAGCAAAAGACGGGGAAACTGAACTCTCTTCCAAAAAGAGATGCCGCTATGTTGAAGAGGCAATTATCTCATTTGGAAACATATCTAGGCGGTATAAAATATATGACAGGGTTACCTGATATTGTAATAATCCTTGATCAGGAAGAAGAATATAAGGCTCTTCAAGAATGTATCACTTTGGGAATTCCAACGATTTGTGTAATCGATACAAATTGTGACCCCGATCTTGCGGATTTGCCGATTCCGGCTAATGATGATACTATGGCTTCCATCGGATTCATTCTTAACAAATTAGTTTTTGCAATTTGTGAGGGTCGTTCTAGCTAGATACAAAATTATTGATTAATAATAAGATAAATCCATTTTTAGATTTGGTTGGGCGGTGATAAATTTTTGGAATTGGTTATTATAGCATTACAAAATTGTGTAAAAAGAAATATTTTTGGATTAGTAGGTATTCCAAATGGAAAATCCAAGTAAAATAAGGAAATGGTTGAATCAAAATAATTCCCTTTCAAGTTATCTTTTTTTATTTTAGAGGGCAATATGAATGTTCTATTATGTTACATCAACACATTAAACAGATTCTATGATATATCTGCTGTGGAAGTAGGTCAACATTTCTATTGGCAAATAGGGGATTTTCAAGTGCATGCTCAAGTACTTATTACCTCTTGGGTTGTAATTGCTATCTTATTAATTTCAACCATTCTAGTTGTTAGAAATCCACAAACTATTCCCACGTCTGGTCAGAATTTCTTTGAATATGTCCTTGAATTCATTCGAGACGTGAGCAAAACTCAGATTGGAGAAGAATATGGTCCATGGGTTCCGTTTATTGGAACTCTGTTTCTATTTATTTTTGTTTCGAATTGGTCAGGGGCACTTTTGCCTTGGAAAATTATAAAGTTACCTCATGGAGAGTTAGCTGCACCCACAAATGATATAAATACTACTGTTGCATTAGCTTTACTTACGTCAGTAGCCTATTTCTATGCGGGTATTTCAAAAAAAGGATTGGCCTATTTTGGTAAATACATCCAACCAACGCCAATCCTTTTACCGATTAACATCTTAGAAGATTTCACAAAACCCTTATCGCTTAGTTTTCGACTTTTCGGAAATATATTAGCGGATGAATTAGTAGTGGTTGTTCTTGTTTCGTTAGTACCTTTAGTAGTTCCTATCCCTGTTATGTTCCTTGGATTATTTACAAGCGGTATTCAAGCTCTTATTTTCGCTACTTTAGCTGCGGCGTATATAGGTGAATCCATGGAAGGGCATCATTGACTAGTTATCTAAATAGGATTTTAGACCGCGACTGGCTCGCGATAATCTACTTAAGGAACATTAATAAAATTAAGGAACATAAATCAAAAAATCCAAAAGAAATTATGAAAAGTTTTCATAACAATCAAAAAGTATAAAGAAAATGAAAACACTTATCAGGAAATTCAACAAAAAATAGAAATTCAATTAAAATAAAGGGTGGGGGGTCGAACTAGGCATATATATAATCTAATCGTTATAAAACAGCTGGGGGATTTCCGAGAATGATTCATTGAATCGAAGATACAATGAATTGGTTTACGATATGGAACAAACACATGTATATGTCATAGTAGATATTCATTAGTTATATATGACTATATATCTCAATTTGTCCTGCTACTACTCTAAATTTAGGTAGGGATTCAAAAAAAAGAGCTCTTCCATCTCTTGGAATTGTGAATGGAATATAAAATGACTGGAAAAATGAAATCAAAAAGAAAAAGAAAGGTTTAAACGAAATGTAAGATAAGACCCCAATTTGTATGTATTCACAAAAAACGACAAGGGTAGAAACGAAAAAAGTAAATATCGAAGTAATTGAGATAATTCAATCCAAATTCTTCAGTTTGAAATTTTGAATTACACTTCGACTAGATAAAGAGAAATAGGACGAATGAAATAATTAAGTCATATATTTTTTGTTGATTATATTATTAACTATTTCTTTATTTTATTTTGACATAGGAGAAACTTATCATGAATCCACTGATTGCTGCTGCTTCTGTTATCGCTGCTGGGTTGGCCGTCGGGCTTGCTTCTATTGGACCTGGAGTTGGTCAAGGCACAGCTGCAGGGCAAGCTGTAGAAGGGATTGCGAGACAACCGGAAGCAGAGGACAAAATACGGGGTACTTTATTACTTAGTCTGGCTTTTATGGAAGCTTTAACTATTTATGGGCTGGTTGTAGCATTAGCGCTTTTATTTGCCAATCCTTTTGTTTAGTTTAATATTTATTCAAAAAAATACATATTGTTTTTTTTTTCATGGATTTTCGTTGTTGCTCTTGCTAATTCTATTTCGATTTTACTGTTACAATTTTTTGCATTCGGATTAACATACTGATTTGCCTTCTTCCGTCCCTTTCATTAGTCCAATGACCCCCTTTTTATTTAGAAAGTGTTGAAAACAACTAAGTATTTTGCAATTTACATACGAACTAGTATTTATTTCTAAGAAATATCATTCCTTATAGGGAATCTTTCAATTGACTAACCAATTCCAAATATAGAATAGAATAGTCTTCTTAGTATCTTTTGATTCTTACTAATATTCATTATTAGTAAGAATCAAAATAGAAAGAATAAGTAAATATATTCATATTAAATAATTCGATTATAGAATAAACTATTATATACAAAAACGAATAAAAAAACTTGGAATCGTAGAAATAAATTTAGTCTATCCATAAGAGGAGATGTGATCATATGAAAAATATAACCGATTCTTTTCTTTGCTTCATTTCCTGGCCATCCGCCGGAAGTTTCGGGTTTGATACCGATATTTTAGCAACAAATCTAATAAATATAAGTGCAGTCCTAGGTGTATTGATTTTTTTTGGAAAGGGAGTGTGTGCGAGTTGTTTATTTCAAAGAATAGATTGGATCCAACCAACTGCACTTTTTTTGTTATAACTAGGAAAATGTGCATGATCCGGCGAATGACTTCTTACGAAATAACGAAAAAAATAGTTCAGAACCATAGCATTTCGCGATTCAGTGGTAAATCTACTTTGATTCTCTATCAACCAAGAATTTTGGAACATTACCATGGTTAAAGCTAACGAGTTTGAAGTTTCGACGCAGTCTAGTATTCTTTCTACCACTATGTTAATAGGGAAATTCTAATTTTTTCGATATAGAACACTCATGTCGATAAAATGACTTGAATTCTCTGTATGATGAAAAATAGGAAAAAAGGTGTTTTGTTTAACGCCTCCGTTTCTACTTTTCTACAATGCGGAATTGATGACCTACGTATAAATTAATCATAATTCTTTGGATTTCAAGAAAAAAAAACAACTTTGCTGACAATTATTTGTTTGCTCAGAAGAGTCCTCCAAATATTTGGGTCTTGTATTGATAATCATTTTCAAGATTTTTAGAAATAGAGAAAAGAGGATAGGCTCATTCCCTAATAAATAGGGGGGAATTTCCTATAAGGAATTGAGTGTGAGAGCCAAATGAATTGAAAGATTCATGTTTGGTTCGGGAAGAGATCATAGACATTTGGAAATGAATGGAAAGAGAATCTACTTTCATTAAGTGATTTATTAGATAATCGAAAACAGAGAATCCTGAGAACTATTCGAAATTCAGAAGAACTACGGGAAACAGCCATTGAACAGCTGGAAAAAGCCCGGGCCCGTTTCAGGAAAGTAGAAATGGAAGCAGATCGGTTTCGAGTGAATGGTTATTCCGAGATAGAACGAGAAAAATGGAATTTAATTAATTCCATTTATACAACTTTGGAACAATTCGAAAATTACAAAAATGAAACCATTCATTTTGAACAACAAAGGGCGATTAATCAAGTCCAACAAAGGGTTTTACAACAAGCATTACAAGGAGCTCTGGGAACTCTGAATAGGTGCTTAAACAACGAGTTACATTTACGTATGATCGCTGCTAATATTGGTATGTTTGGGGCGATCAAAGAAAAAAATAACTAATTAGTGGTTCTACTATAATAGAGAGTATGGAGAGGCCCTATTTTTGTTTTTTTTCGAAAAAGAATCCAATTAATAAAAATATTCATGGTACCCATTCGTGCAGATGAAATTAGTCAAATTATCCGTGAACGGATTGAGCAATATAATACCGAAGTAAAAATTGTAAATACAGGTACCGTACTTCAAGTAGGCGATGGCATTGCTCGTATTTATGGTCTTGATGAAGTAATGGCAGGTGAATTAGTAGAATTTAAAGAGGGTACAGTAGGCATTGCTTTGAATTTGGAATCCAAAAATGTTGGTGTTGTATTAATGGGTGATGGTTTGATGATACAAGAGGGAAGTTCCGTAAAAGCAACAGGAATAATTGCTCAGATACCAGTAAGTGAGGGTTATTTGGGTCGTGTTGTAAATGCCCTAGCTAAACCTATTGACGGTCGAGGAGAAATTTCAGCTTCGGAATCTCGGTTAATTGAATCTCCCGCTCCCGGTATTATTTCCAGACGTTCCGTGTATGAGCCTCTTCAAACGGGACTTATTGCTATTGATTCTATGATCCCTATAGGGCGTGGCCAGCGAGAATTGATTATTGGGGACAGACAAACAGGTAAAACAGCAGTAGCTACAGATACGATTCTCAATCAACAGGGACAAAATGTAGTATGTGTTTATGTAGCTATTGGTCAAAAAGCATCTTCTGTGGCTCAAGTAGTAACTACTTTACAAGAAAGAGGAGCAATGGAATACACTATTATAGTGGCTGAAACAGCAAATTCCCCAGCTACATTACAATACCTCGCGCCTTATACAGGCGCAGCTCTGGCTGAATATTTTATGTACCGTGAACGTCACACTTTAATCATTTATGATGATCCCTCCAAACAAGCACAGGCTTATCGCCAAATGTCTCTTCTATTACGAAGACCACCAGGTCGCGAAGCTTATCCCGGAGATGTTTTTTATTTACATTCGCGTCTTTTGGAAAGAGCCGCGAAATTAAGTTGTCAGTTAGGTGAAGGAAGTATGACTGCTTTACCAATAGTTGAGACCCAAGCCGGAGATGTTTCAGCTTATATTCCTACGAATGTCATTTCCATTACAGATGGTCAAATATTCTTATCTGCCGATTTATTCAATGCTGGGATCAGACCCGCAATTAATGTGGGTCTTTCCGTTTCCAGAGTTGGATCGGCGGCTCAAATAAAAGCCATGAAACAAGTCGCTGGTAAATTAAAATTGGAATTAGCACAATTCGCAGAATTAGAAGCTTTTGCACAATTCTCTACCGATCTTGAGAAAACTACGCAAAATCAATTGGCAAGAGGTCAACGATTGCGCGAGTTGCTTAAACAATCCCAATCATCTCCTATTACTGTGGAAGAACAGATAATAACTATTTATACTGGAACGAATAGTTATCTTGATTCATTAGAAATTCAACAGGTAAGGAAATTTCTCGTTAAGTTACGGGCTTATTTAAAAACGAATAAACCGAAATTCAACGAAATCATATCTTCGACCAAGACATTTACTGGGGAAGCAGAAGCCATTTTGAAGGAAGCTATTCAGGAACAGATGGAACTCTTTTTACTTCAGGAACAAGTAGAAAAAAATTGATTCCAAATTTCATACCTTTCTAGATAATTAGTCTCTTTCCATATTTCAAAAAGAATAATAAAGAGAAGAAATTCACAATATAGTTTTCGAAATATACGAATTCAAGTAATATATATGCAATTGCAATAAATTCAATATGTAATAAATTTGCGTCCAATAGGATTCGAACCTATACCAAAGGTTTAGAAGACCTCTGTCCTATCCATTAGACAATGGACGCTTTTCTTTTTTTCTTTCCCTTTTCACGAAAATTTCGTGAAAAGGGAAAGAAAAAAAAGAATTCTATAAAATACTCCTCCATCTATCTGAATATCGAAATAATAATTATTCTAAATTCTAAATAGAATAAGACGAAATGAAATCATTCCAATTGAATATTCATAACTAAAACTAACTAAAGAAATTTACTAAATAAAAAATAGAATAGAATATATAGAGAAATAGAATATAAGCGGGTAGCGGGAATCGAACCCGCATCATTAGCTTGGAAGGCTAAGGGTTATAGTCGACGTTTATGAATGAACGTCTCTAATTCAAAACCGAACGTGAAACTTTTGTTTCATTCAGCTCCTTTACAGAATAATTTTAGAGATAGATGGAATACATGAAAAAAAAATGACCCATAACATCTATGTCAGCCTTTCGGTATGAATAGAATTCACGTTGCTTTTTAGATGATCCCTATAGAAAGAAAAGGAGTATTTGAACAATCTCTTTTTTTTCTAGTTACTTCGTTCTCTATTTCTATTTGATAGAATCTTTAGGAAAAGAATAAAATTTCCGTCGAGCTAAAAAAATATATTGATGTTTCTAGTAAACTAAAAAAATCGTTTAATAGCTATTTTGCTTCACTCTCTCCTATACAAAAAAAATAAAAAAAAATGGGAAGATTTAGTTACGATTGGAAACTAATTTTAGATATCTTTCTCCCTGGATCCTTTACTTATATTCAAAAATTGGGATTCTTGTGCAAAAACTTATGTTTCATAATTTTAGAATAAATTCTAAATTGTATACAAATTACGATAATGTATATTATTCCTCGAATTGCTCGTTGAGAGGTATAAAGGATGAAATCCCTAAAAGTAAGAAATAAAGTTTTTGATCGTGATATGAATCACGAAAGGGACCCCTTAACTATTAAGGGATCGTTAGAACGAATCGCACTTTTACCACTAAACTATACCCGCTACAATACCATTTTTGTATATAAAAAGATCTTTTGTCGAACAAGGGAATCAGTCATAAATAATTCTGAAATAGGTGCAGAATTTTATGATAAATAGAGTGTTTACATGTTTCGTAAAGGCCCCCTAATGAAATTTAGAAAAGGGGGCAAATCTCATTTTTGGATTTTATTTTTGGATTTTGTTGAAGGTATTTTGACAGATAGATCTCGACAAAATTACTAAACTAAATTCATAACACAAAAATGCATTATGCAATGCAAGAATCCATAGTTCTATTTCGTTTTTTAGATACGTTACCTGATTCATTCGTATGAGATACGATCACAAAGTTATTTTTATTTTTGTTTGATCATATTAAAATGTTTGAATTAATTAAAAGTTTGTTTCAAATCTGATACAGAAAAATAAATCGTTGTTATCCAGGATTCATGGGAAAAAAGAGCTGTGCCAGTACCTAGCTGGACTCTGGTTGGATAAAAAAACAAACTAAAAAAGAAAATATAAAATTATAGATTTAGATTATCTATTTAGTATAATGATTTATATCTATTTAGTATAATTATTTATTACTATCGTATTTAGTATATATATATACAATTAATATATAACTCAATCTATATTTATGAGTTAATATAGAATTAGAATCAAATAGAAAAAAGATAGATAAAATATATCAAATGAAGATCCATATCAAATAAATATTGAAGCCTTTTTTCGAGCCCTGCGAGGTATCATAAGCATAATAATTCCATTCTTTGAATTGGGGAGAGATGGCTGAGTGGACTAAAGCGTCGGATTGCTAATCCGTTGTACGCATTTTTGTACCGAGGGTTCGAATCCCTCTCTTTCCGTTTATTGATGATTTGCCATTTTTTTCTTTTGAACTTATGGAATTTCTTTTTTTTTATTCCCTGTTTGTTTCATTTTTTACTAGTTCTTTTTGACTAGTTAAAGATCGAAAATAGATAGAAAAACAAAAAATAGTTCAAAATCAAGCACAAGTAAGGGAAAGAAAAAAGATTTTCTTATTCTTCACGTCCAGGATTACGTCCGGGATCATTAGATAGAAATCCGAAGATGAAAAGAGAAACAAAGAATATCACTATCGTGTAAACAAATAGTTTTAGAGTAAGCATTACAAAATCTCCAAGATAATTAAAAAAAAAAAACGACAGAGAAAGAGAATAGATTCTCTTCTATTTCATATTATGTTTCCTTAAAAAAGTTCCAATTTGAGTTTTCTAATAAATTCTTACTTTTTTTAGGACATTATTCAAATGAAAGATCTTATCGAAAACTTACAGCAGCTTGCCAAACAAAAGCGAAGAGAAAAAAGAGTAAGGGTATTACTGGCATAAAATCTACAATTGGAGTCAAAAAAGCATAAGCTTCAGGTAATTTCCCCAAGAAAAAACTACTTGAATAAAGGACAGAGTTAATACAGACCAAGCTAAAGATATGAAGCATAAAAAAAAATGTTGTTCTTTAATAAAATGAATTGTATTTTTGCTTTTTTTTTTTTGAATTCTAATTTTTTTATTTTTTATTATCTTACTTATTATTATATATATTCTTATATATATAAGATATGATTTATTATATATATTATTTAATATCCACTTTTTTTTTTTATACTTTTATATTAAAAATGAAATCTAAAAGAAAAAAGAAATATGGTCTAACTTGACAAAAGTAAATATCTATATAGAATAACAAATGGGGCGTGGCCAAGTGGTAAGGCAGCGGGTTTTGGTCCCGTTATTCGGAGGTTCGAATCCTCCCGTCCCAGATGATATCGATTCAATTCATCACATTGACATGAATCGATATCATAGGTTTTTCGCCATAAACCAAAAATAAAAAAGGCTGTTCTTGGGTGGGGATATATTGTTCATTCATATAACTTTCAATTACTTATTAATTATTAAATAAATTAATATACGAATTAAAATTAAATTTGATAACTATTCGATAAAATAAAAAACAATGACTATTCATTATATAATATTTTAATTTAAAAAGGAATAAAAATCTATGGAAAGACAAGGGTTCAATTCGATGCTGTTTACTAGAGGTATGCTGTTTACTAGAGGTTTAGAATACAGGTGTGGTTTAAGTAAATCAATAGATAGTTTTGGTATAGATAGTTTTGGTCCTATTGATGAAAATAACGGTGGAGACCCATCTAGTTTAACTGATATGCATAATAACATTCATAGCTGGAAGAACAATAGTGAAAATTGTAGTTATAGTCATGGTCATGCTGACTATTCAGCAGATGTGAACAACATACATAATCATAATTTGCTATTTGCAAAAAGTCTATCCGTTTGGGATAGTCATAATAATAGTTATGACATATATTATGCTTATAATGATGATAGTTGGACTTATAACATGAATTGTTGCATTTGGAATTATCTTCGTTCTCAAATCTGGGAGGATATTGACAAATCCATTAATTGTTGCATTTGGAATTATCTTCGTTCTCAAATCTGGGAGGATATTGACAAATCCAATGCCAGTTACCGTGATATGGACTTTAAGAGTTACATTTGCGATAGGGGCCAAAATACTAGTGAAAGCCATAGTACAAATATAATAATATTAAGGAACACAAATGCTAGAAATCAGACAGCAGATCCAGATGATGCAGATATATCTGATGGATCAGATATATCAGATCCATTGGAGATAGATCTATCTGATCCATCCGATACAGATTATCGATACGATCCATTTGCTGATACATCAGATATATCAGATCCATTGGAGATAGATCTATCTGATCTATCAGATACAGATTATCCATATTATATGGATGGATCTGATATATCAGATCCATTGGAGATGGATCTATCTGATCCATCAGATACAGATTATCCATATTATATAGATGGATCTGATATATCAGATCCATTGGAGATAGATCTATCTGATCTATCAGATACAGAGGAGGATCTATATGGTATATACGATCTAGATGAGATCTATTATCTGGATGGATCAGATAGATCAGATCCATTGGAGACATTGGAGACATCAGATCTAGATGAGATCTATTATCCGGATGGATCAGATAGATCAGATCCATTGGAGACATTGGAGACATCAGATCCAGATTATATAAATGATCCGGATGGATCAGATAGATCAGATCCATTGGAGATATCTGATACATCAGATACAGATATATGTCAGAAGGATAGTGATGATAATAGCAAAATGGATATGCTGGCTAAAATGAACCAATATAGTCATTTATGGGTTCTATGCGAAACTTGCTCTAGCTTAA
>CAWUDS030002477.1:5000-50949 GCA_963859935.3 Lathyrus sativus
GAACGTCTGCGATGTTCAAAACCCCAACTGTCCAAAATCATCAAATCAACACAAAATCAACCGATTCAATTCCAACGAATTCCAGTGGTCTTAACCTAACATTCCTCGACTAAACTACACCATTCATGCCAGATTTTTAACCGTTAAAACATCGATTCTACCGATTAAACTCATTTCTGCCCTAAAATGGAAAATGAGCAAAAACTCTCCAACAATCCAAACCAATTCAATAAACATATACATAATCATACACATTGATAGAATAATAAGATTTCACACTCTTACCCGATTAAATCGAAGCCTAGATGTTGTTCTTGATGAATCCAAGCTTTTCCTCTCTTTCTCCTCTTTCTCTTTTTCCTATTTCTCTTCTTTCTATTTCTATCTCTTTTCTCTCCTCTTTCCACTTATATTTCTTTCTATTCTATTTCTCTCAAAATATCTATTAAATCCATTTTCTCACAAAATGTTCAACTTAACATTAAATACAAATGGCTAAAATACCCTTAAATCTATATTCCCCGAAAACTCTCAAAATCGGTGAAATAGCATAGTATGCAACATAACATATTAACACATAAATTCCACAGTTAAAATAATAATCATCCAAATAAATCAAAAAGACTCAACAAAAATGGGAAATCAGAATCGGGGCGTTACAACTCTCCCCCACTTTAGAAATTTTCGTCCTCAAAAATATTACCTGATCCAAACAACTCCGGATACGAATCTCGCATCCCACTCTCTAATTCCCAAGTCATATTGCCTTCTGAAGCGCCTCCCCACGCTACTTTCACAAGCGCAATATCCTTGCCTCGTAGCTTCTTAACTTCAAGGTCTAAAATCCTAATCGGTAAAGCTTCCACCGTAAGGTTATCTCTTACTTCAACCTCGTCTATAGGAATAACATGTGACGGATCCGGAACATACTTCCGAAGTTGCGAAATATGGAACACATCATGCAAGTTCGAAAGATTCGGAGGCAACGCCACACGGTAAGCCACAACACCAACTCGTGCAGTAATCTGATATGGACCAATAAAATGGGAAGTCAACTTCTTCGATTTCAAAGCACGACCCACACCCGTAATCGGTGTAACTCTCAAAAACACATGATCGCCTTCTTGAAACTCAAGGTCTTTCCTTCTCTTATCATGATAACTCTTCTGCCTACTCTGAGAAGCTTTCATCTTTTCCCGAATAAACTTCACTTTATCCGTCGTTTGTTGTACCATCTCCGGTCCAACTACCGACTTCTCACCAGTTTCATGCCAACACAAAGGTGTTCGACATCCCCGACCATACAAAGCCTCAAATGGTGTCATACCAATACTTGAATGAAAATTTTTATTATAGATGAACTCAATCAACGTCAAATAACTATCCCAAGTACCACCTTACTCTATCACACAAGCACACAACAAATCCTCCAACGAGTGAATTGTCCTCTCGGTTTGACCATCTGTCTGTGGATGATAAGTCGAACTTAATCTTAACTTAGAATCCAAAGCCTTTTGCAAACTCTCCCAAAACCTCGATGTAAATCTAGGATCTCTATCTGACACAATACTCTTAGGAACTCCATGTAACTTCACAATCACACGAACATAAATCTCGGCTAACTTCTCCAAAGGATAGCTAATATCAATCGGAACGAAGTGAGTAGATTTAGTAAGCCTATCAATAATCACCCAAATAGAATTATGACCTTGTTGCGTATTCGGCAACCCCGTAACAAAATCCATCGATATACTATCCCATTTCCACTCTGGAATATCCAACAGTTGCATCAATCCACTAGGCTTCTGATGTTCCACCTTAGATTTTTGACAAGTCAAACAAGCATATACAAATTGAGCTACATCCCTCTTTAATCCGGACCACCAAAAGATTTTCTTCAAATCTTGATACATCTTATTCGCTCCCAGATGAATACTTAAGTTACTTCGGTGTCCTTCTTCCAATATCATCTTTTTCAACTATACATCATCGGGAATACAAATACGACCCCGAAATCTCAAAATCTCAAAGTTGTCAACCTTGAAATCCTCATTCTCATTCATCATCAAATCAATGAACTTCAAATCCAACTTTTGCTTTTCACATACGGTTGCAAGAAAATCATTCGTAACATGTAGCATACAAGGTTTCACACTACTCGGCGTCATTTCACAAACCAAACTCAAGTCTCTAAAATTCTCCAAAAGTTTCCATTCTCTCATCATCAATGCGGACATATGTAACAACTTCCAACTTAAGGCATCGGCCACCACGTTTACCTTACTCGGATGGTAATTCAAACCAAAATCATAATCTTTCAAAAGCTCTAACCACCTTCTTTGTCTCATGTTCAGCTCTTTCTGATCAAATAAATATTTCAAACTCTTGTGATCACTAAAAAATTCAAACCTTGTACCATAAAGATAGTGCCTCCAAATTTTCAGAACAAACACCACGGCCGCTAACTCCAAATCATGCGTAGGATAATTCTTTTCATGCACTCTCAATTGTCTTGAAGCATAAGCCACAACTTTTCCACTTTGCATCAAAACACCACCTAAACCCGTCAAAGAAGCATCACAATAAACCACAAATGGTTCCAACGGATTCGGCAAAATCAAGATCGGCGCTGTCGTCAATCTTCTCTTTAGCTCAATGAAACTCTTTTCACAATCAACGTCCCAAATAAAAGCCTTTCCTTTACAAGTCAACTGCGTCAAAGGAAGTGTCAACTTCAAAAATCCTTCAATGAACCTCCGATAATAACCCGCCAATCCTAAAAAGCTTCGGATTTCCGTAACTGATCTAGGAGACTCCATTGCATCACCACATCAATCTTGGATGGATCCACACTAATACCATTACCGGAAATAACATGTCCATGAAAACTTACTTCCGACAACCAAAATTCACACTTCGACAACTTAGCATACAATTGTTTCTCTTTCAAAATTTGTAACATAATCCTTAAATGCACTTCGTGCTCCTCTTGAGACTTAGAGTAGATCAAAATATCGTCGATGAACACAACCACAAAACGATCCAACTGATCATGAAAAATATGATTCATGTATTCCATAAACACACCCGGCGCATTAGAAGCCCCGAATGGCATCACTAAATATTCATAATGACCATACCGTGTCCTAAAAGCCTTCTTTTGAGTATCCTCTTCTTTCACACGAATCTGGTGATATCCTGATCTCAAATCAATCTTGCTAAAAACACACGCACCAATCAATTGATCCATTAAATCATCGATCCTTGGAAGCGGATACTTGTTCTTAATCGTCACCTTGTTCAATTGCCGATAATCAATGCATAACCGCATACTTTCATCTTTCTTCTTTACCAACAATACCGGTGCACCCCAAGGAGAAACACTTGGTCTTACAAATCTATTTTCCAACAAGTCATTCAATTGCTTCTTCAATTCTACCAATTCCGATGCTGACATACGATACGGTGCCATCGAAATCGGTCTAGTACCAGGAACTAGATCAATAGATAACTCAACTTCTCTTTCCGGCGGTACATCTGTAATATCCTCCGAAAACACTTTTGGAAAATCACACATCACAGGAAACACATCGAATTCGACTTTGCTCTCCACCGACAATGATGCAAACAAACCAAACAACTGAGCTTCATCCATTAAAAGTCTCTTCAACTCTTTAGTGGATAGAAAACTCTCATCTTCATCATCTTCCAAAGACGGAAACCTCACTAACTTGTGATAACAATCTATACGAACTCAATTAAATTGCAACCAGTTCATACCCAATATCACATCCAAACCCTCTAACGGCAAACACACTAAATCCATAATGAAGTCTTTACCATACATGGTCGAAGGACAACTTACACACACCAAAGAAGTAGTTACTGACCATGAAGCAGGAGTCTCAATAACCATCTCACCACCACAAGAAGACATGCACAAATCCAAACGCTAGGCGCACTCAAAAGAAATGAATGAGGGATTCGCTTCAGTATCAATAATAGCAACTAAAGGCATATTATTAATAAAGCATGTACCTTTAATCAAACGATCTGCACTAGTAGTGTCTGAACCTGCTAATGCAAACACATTTCCGCCCGCTTGAACTTGTTTCGGTTTAGTACACTTAGTACTGATATGACCAACTTCTCCACAATTAAAACACTTTACCACATTCCTTCTACAATCAGTTGTAGCATGTCCAATACCTCCACAGTTAGGACACTTCACAATGGTCTTCCCACACTCAAAAGACTTATGGCCCATCTCGCCACACTTGTAGCACTTTACGGAACCAGAAATTCCTCCTCCAGATCTCTTATCAAAGACTCCCTTATGCTTGCCCTTATCAACAGGTGTCACATAAGGTCCGCCCCTAACTTGTTGCTTTCCTTTCCTCTCATTCAAACTCTTATAATGAGTAGAACGAGCCTTGCTATCTTCCTCAAAAATTCTACAACATTCGGTCAAATCCGAAAATCTTCTTATTCTTTGGTATCCCACCGCTTGCTTAATCTCAAGACGCAAGCCATTCTCATACTTAATACACTTAGAAAACTCAGCAGTAATAGCAGCATAATGAGGATGAAATTGAACCAATTCCACAAACTTAGCAGTATAGTCCACTACAGACATGTTACCTTGTTTCAACTCAAGAAATTCCATCTCCTTCTTTCCCTTCACACTCTCGGGATAATACTTCCTCAAAAATTCAGTACGAAATAACTCCCAAGTTATCTCTTCATCATCTACTTCAAGAACTTGTCGCATTCCGACCCACCAATCGTCGGCTTCCTCTCTCAGCATGTGAGTCCCAAGTCTCACCTTATTCTCTTTTGCACATCCCATGACTCTTAATATTCTTTCAATCTCTTTCAACCAAATTTGGGCACCATCGGGATCAAATCTTCCTTTGAAGACCAGTGGTTTATTCTTCCTGAACTCATCGTTAGCATTCACATTCGGCGCACCCTGCACCGCTCTAGCCATTGCCTCCAATGCAGCAGCCATCACATTGTCGTTACGACAAGCCATATTCTAATTATTCCCAAAAATAACAACAAGGTTAAACAACCGTTTAACCAACATAATAACAAGATAGACACGACTGACTCAACACTGGCTCTGATAGCACTTAATGTAACACCCCCTTTCTATACCTCCAAATAAATCAAAATAAATCATTTAGGCACATATAACAATTCATTTATTAGAGTATATTTAAAACATGGTATAAAAGAGGTATGTCACATTATCCATGAAATTAAAACATACAACACCTGCTCAACAAGATATGCAACAATGGGGTAACTTTCAAAACTGAGGAACTCAGTCCTTACGCCCACATCTCAATATTTAGAATAAAAGCGAAAAATCTAAACATTGAATCACTTCAAACACACACACACACATATATATATATATATATATATATATATATATATATATATATATATATATATATATATATATATATATATATATATATATATATATATATATATATATATATATATATATATATATATATATATATATATATATATACAAATGTATCATTCAACATGTTTTCATAAACATTCATCATCAGATACATCTACAAATGTATCACAAAAGAATTCTATACAATCCTAGCTACCCGATGCTACACATCAGAGCCAACCGACCAAAAAGAATGAAGCCACGCTTCACAAAAAGACCTCCAACAATCCTACTCTGTAATGCCTCATAGAGCATCACAAAACAGCAGAAGGGTGAGAAATATTATCATAATAATCAATGCATATAATTTTATATATATATATATATATATATATATATATATATATATATATATATATATATATATATATATATATATATATATATATATATATATATATATATATATATATATATATATATATATATATATATATATATATATATATATATATATATATATATATATATATATATATATATATATATATATATATATATATATATATATATATATATACAAGCATAGAATACACATGTTCCACATTTCTCACCACAATTCGGTAGATTTGAAATCATGAAAGTTCATCAAGGATAAATGCAAACATCATGAACAAAATGAACAACAAATCATCCAATTGATCAAGAGAAAAGAAAAAGAAAAAGATTGAGAAGGAAAGATGAAGAGAGGATCAAATTGAATCAATACTCAAGATCACTTAATCATCAATTTCAATCACCTCTCTTGGTGAATTAAGGCACTAAGCCCATCATCAACACAAAGCACCAAAAATGAATCGAATGATTCATTTAATGATAGATTTGAATTGATGGAAGTTCATCCAACCTCATCAACACCCAAAGTCCATTGAAATTAAGGAGAAACTTGATCAACAAGTTATGATCCAAGGCAACAACCAGCAAGCCAATCAAAATGCAATAAAATGCATGAAATGATTTTTTAAATGAAATTTAAAATGAAAATAAGAGAGAGAGAGAGAGAGAAAAGAACCAGGCTTCTAAACAACCAACCAAAGTTCAATAAAATTATGATAAATTAGAAGCAAACCAAGGATCACATGAAAATTTTTGGAGAATTAAAAATTGCATGAAAATATTTTTAAACTAATTAAAATGCATGAAAAATGAAGAAAACAATGAAAAATAGAAAATGATGAAAAAAAATATGGAAAATAGCTCCAAAAAAAGAAAATATTTGAGTGAAAAATTGGAGTGAAAAATATGAATGGAGCTATTTTTTTAATGAATTTTTGAAATATGAATGGAGCTATTTTTTTAATGAATTTTTGAAATAAAATGGAAAAAAGAAAACCAATTAAAATGAAATAAAATGCTTTAAAAATAACAAACCATCAAATCTGATCATTGGCTATGAAAAAAAGCGTGTGTAGCCATCAGATCTCATTAAAAGTGATCTAAAGGTCCAAAACATGAGAGACACTGTAGACCTTAAATGAAAGCACACATTGGATCAGATTTAAAATAAAACAAACTCAGACCACCACGAGGCACCTCCGATCATTAACTCACAGGAATTCTTAAAATGGAAAATTTAGATCATGAGACCTATGCCATTGTGACTGTCTCATCAGTGCAAATTCAACCATAGAATTTATTTTCATTTATTGAAAATAAGCATGGAGAATTTGACGGAAACTCAGAGAAACAAACAAGCACGAAACAAAAATTAAATGACTAATATGAACAATCAACACAAGGTAAGTTAAGGGAAACAGTGAGGAGGCAAAATGCTACATCGTGGTAACTTGTTGAGTCCAAAAGATGCTCAGAACTACCTGCCGTAGTGAGAATTGGATATCAAAGCTATAGGATCAGCTTGGCTTGCAAAAATAAGATATTACCACCGAACTTTTATTTTATCCAAGGGAATGGAGAAAAGATTGAACAAAAACCCTAAGTAAAAATACAAAGCAAAAAAGCAAGGCCTAAATATAAGCAAAGAGAGATAAAGGTATGAGGATTTGTTATACTAAGGAAAGGTACTAACACCCTAAGTATTTGTAGTACTTTACAGGAACCTCTTGAAATATTTGTGTTTTGTGTAAAATTGTTTGCTAAGGTAACGATGGGTAAAGTAAAGAGAAAATATGGAAAAAGAAAAAGGTAGAAAAATATAATAAAGTAAAAGGAAAAAATTACCAAAAGAAAGTGAACAAGTCAAGTGCCTCATCATCTCTGCTTTCACACGTCGTGTAGTCTGAGAGAGAGAGAGAGAGAGGTCATAACATTAATGGTGTTTTTTTCTAATATCTAGTGATTGAAGGTAGAGAGTGCTAGCATGTTGTTATGGAATGGTAATATGCTGGCTGAAGATGTGAGTTTATTAGGAAGGAAATGCATTTTTTTTAGTCCTTTGTGCTAAAGAAAAAATGGGGTGGGTTTGTCTCCTGTTTATGAAGTGTGGTTGTGTTGATAGTATGAGGAATTGGTTTTATGGCAAATGGTGTTATGTAAGAGAGAGAGAGAGAGAGAGAGAGAGAGAGAGAGAGAGAGAGAGAGAGAGAACATGTCATGAAAAAGAGAGAGGGACCCGCGTGTTGTTTTGTTTTGGTTGATGAGATCATGAAGTGTTTTTGTTTCCAAAATGCTAGGCTTTTGTGTAGTGTGTTGGTTAATTCTGTGTGTGTGAAAGTTAAGAGGAAATAATGGTCTATCGTGGGACCACGTATGTGTATGTGAAATGTAATGAAAATGAAGATGATGGGTCATGAAATGTGCATGCTATGTTGTGTGTAGCATGCATGCCAAAGCTTTTTCACTTAAAATGAGTAAAAAAAAACAACAAACTTTAACAAACTTGGTAATTAAATTTTGTTAAAAATGAAAAAAAATTAATTATTATATAAAAAACAATAAATTAAATTTAAAAAAACAGTTAACAATAAAAAATCTAGATTAAAAGAAAACTAATTAATAAAAAATATTATTAATTGAAAAAAGAAATAAAATCGGTAAAAAAACGAGTAATTGGACCGGTATCGAAGTGTTAGAAAAAATAAAATGAATACACAAAAATGATCAGCGCGAAATAAATAGACTCAGAAAAATACGGCGTTTGGTCAAATTTTGAAATAAATTTTACCCGGTTAAATGGCTTAAACAGATCAAAACGCGACCGAAATATGGTTGAAAAATTCAAATGAGCACACCAGATTAAACTACGCGAAACATAGATTAACATCACTGACGTTTGCAGGCTCGATTTTAAAATTTTCCATCCACTGATTTTACGCACAATTGACTTTTGGTTTGACCGATTTAGTTGTAAATCCAACAAGTTCATTTCAGCTGATAAATTGGATATTATGCGAGACGCAAGGCATGATTAACTATACAAATGGTGCAAAATGAGGCAGAATCTTAGGGTAAAAAACTAGGGTATGACACTACCTTGTCCAAATGATGATCGAAGATGCTGAAAACTGGATTTGGTCAGAGCAATTCAGTGAGCCTTAAGACTTGGTTCTTGTTGCTTTAGCTTTAAAAGATGGTAGGGAAGCTAATGGAATCAAGAAATGGAGTTGGAAAAGCTTAGAAATGAAACACAATTACTCAAAATTTGAAGAGAATTTCTGAGTTTTAGCAGAGGTTTAAGGGGTTATCCAAGCTTAGAATTTAGTGCAAATGCTTCATCTATTTATAGTTGTGTTTAATGAATGGGATACATGTGAGAATTAGCTATAATCGTGTGAAATGGAGTGTGCCAAAAGTGTGACCAAGTTGGACCATGAAGTCAGCCAAAACACAGTGCATTGCTTCTAATTTTGAGTCGTTTTGCATCACAAATCATCACTTAATATGATCAGGTACCAAACACGTGCAAGGTTTGACTTAAAATTGAGATTTGGATGAAATTGCAAAACTGATCATGAACCATAACTCAGTTTCAAGTAGCCATGTTCATAGCTAGGCCAAATACAATCTACTTGTGCATTTCTTGATTTTCTTTGAGAAAAATGATTTATTCATGGAGTACAACACAATGAAAAAAGAAACAATCCAAAAGGATCCTTGAGGTGAAAATGGCATGAGGTAAAAGTTAAGGTTGTGGCACTAAAAATCAGGCCAGACATTAGGTCAAACAAGTCATGACCTAGTTTTATGCATAAATGACCTTCAAGATTTGAGGTCCTTAGAGCATGAATTGATGTTTGACCTCTAAAGAAAAATTGTAGAGGACTTAAAGAGGGATATTTGGCAAAAAGAAACGCCCATAAAAGTTTAATAATGAAGGATTTATGATCTTTGGAACATAGGCATGCCAAACTTGAACTTAGGCCAAAAAAATTTAAGTCCACAAAATGACCTATAATATCTTCAAACCTTTGATGATCTTCTAAGCAAAATTAGATTTTGACTTGTGAAGAGAAGTTGGAGAGGATGTCATGTTGAGTCATTTGCCTGAAGAAGCACTCAAAAATGTTGAAGTATGAAGAAGTTGTGAAGTCTTGAACTTAGGCTTGAAATGTTGACTTTTTGGTCAAACCTCCTTGTACAAACTTGCAACCTTGGATATTTTCTTGCATTTCAAGGCACTTTGATGATCATATGAACACAAAATGATGTAATCTTGATTCTTTCTTGATGAAACTTGCAATAGCTTAAGGAACTTTGTTGATGAAGACATGGAAATAAAGACATGAACCTTAGGAATTTCTTGAGAAACAAGACATCCAATCTTAAGATATATTTGATCAAATGAAGTTGAATGATGATTGAGATTAAATAATTTGAGATTAGAAGTCATTCTTTGATGAATAGCCTTTGAAAATCAATGGTTGATCACACTTTGACTTGAGGGACTCAAACTCTAGCTGAGGATGCATTAACTTGGTGCTCTTGATTATAAACCCTACCTTGCAAAAGAAATAAAAGGGGAAAAGCATATTTTTGTATTTTGATTTGAGGTTAGTAAAAAATAAATCATATAAATAAAAAAATGAGAGACACACAAAGAGGTGCCTGGTGATATCTACAAAGGAAAACCCAAAGGTGAGAGGGTTAGGAGACAACCAAGTTTGTGACCTTGATGCATTGTAAAGATTCAAAATAAGGTGGGATATTAGGGGTACAAATTATGGTATGACATAAATATGCAGTTGACACAACAATTTTCATGTTTTCCAACATTTCAAAGGGTACATAGACTTTGTTGAAGTCGATATAAAGTTTTTGCATAAAACATTTTGCCACCAGTCTTGCCTTATGCTTGGAAATTTTACCATTTTCTCTTAGCTTCAACTTGTAGACCCACTTCACATCAATTGACTTCTTAATTGTCTTTTCGACAAACTTTCAGGTCTTGTTATTCTCTATTACTCTGAGTTCTTTTTGCATGGATGTCAACCAATTTTAATCCTTCCTAGCTTGACCCAATTATATTGGTTCTGACTCAGTCATCATCACTTCTTCTATGAAGTCACCATCTGCATCGATTGCTTGATATGGAAATCTCTCATATCCATCTAGCCTTGTCGACTTAGTTCTCATTTTAGTTAATCTTCTAACATTTTGCTCAGGTGGTTCTTCATTTCAATTAATTGTGACTTTAGTTTGTTGATATTCTTCAAGCACAGTTTCGACTGTATCTTTCTCACGTCGAATATACCCCTGAGTCCAATTCTATCCTTTTCTTTCATCCACCATAACATACCTACTAATCACTAGTTTATCATCATTTGGTGAATACAACTTGTTTGCACCATTCAAACAATGACGTATGAGCACCGCCTTACTTCGACCATCTGGTTTTTTCCTCAATTATTTAGGTGCATGCCTGAAACACATTAATCCAAATACTTTAAGATGACATACATTTTTCTTCAGTCCTCTATAAGCCTCATAGAGCGTCTTCTCGACTATCTTTTTGGTTGGACATCTATTTAGAATATATATCGCTTTCGAAGTTGCTTTACCCCCAAAATATCTTTGGAATTTCTCTATATTTCAACACACAATTGGTCGTGTTAAGTATACTTCTATTTCTTCTCTTAGTCATACCATTATGATGAGGTGTATAGGGTGCAATGACCTCATGCTCTATACCTTCCTCATTACCTTGTAGCAGAAAGTTTCCCATGGGTAGATAAATGTAGTCTTTTCCATGTCTTTAAAATCCATCTTGAAATTTTAGATGTGTTATCTACCAACATATTAATGTGTAGTCAACACACATGTGCACCTTTCCATCCTTCTTCGGGACTGGAACAATGTTATCATTCCATTGTGGGTACATTTCTATAGATAAGAAACCTACACCGAACTGTTTCTTGACCTCTTCTCTAATTTTGAGTGACATGTTAGGTCTAGTTCTTCTTAGCTTTTTCTTTAGAAGAGGCCATTCTGGTCGAAGTGGTAACTTGTGCTCAACTATGTTTATGTCTAATCCTAGCATATCTTAGATTTATCATGCAAACACATCCACATATTCTTGCAAGAGTTTGACCAACCTTTCTCGTATACTTTCTTCCAAATATACTCTGATCATGCTCTATTCCTAAGTTGATTACTTCTACTGGCTCTTGATGTGGCTGAATCAATTTAGACTCTTGTACCATTAGTCCTATCAATTCATCAGAAAGCTCATAATCAACCTTGTAACACCCTTTCAGTCACACAAAAGTTATCATGGAGTTCAATTCAAACATAATACAACTTCAGGGTGTCATACACAACAAACACAAAACCTGCTCCGTAACACGGGTTACAATAGAATAGTTTATACACGCATTTATACCTGGGATGTGTCGCAGTGAGAATCAAAGACCATAGCTATTAATGGGATTTGTAGCCCATGATGTTATTTGTTTTTCATCCTAATTCCATGCATACCACCGACCTATTGATCCTACACCCCCTTTTTCTAATTGTTCTTTCTTTTTTGTTTTGTCATTTTTTCTTATTGGTTTTGAAAATTCTAATTTCTATTTAAGTTTAATATCTTTAGATCTCTTTTTAGAACTTCATTTTCTTATTTTCACTTTATATTTCTATGTTGTTTTTTATTTTCGATTTTATTTTTCTTCTCATTGTGGTCGATGAAGTCTTTAGAATCATAAATGTTAATTGTTGAGGTTATTTAACCTTCATTGTTTCAAATCTGTAGTGAATGATCATTGAGATCATTTTCTATACTTTGGGATTGTGATAGGTTACCTTCGATTAATCGATGAGAGTTTGTAATTAAGACGAGATTGTTTTCTTTTCTTTTCGTGTGGACGACTCCTTAGAGATTAATTCACTATATCATTTCTCTATCGTATTTTAGCACAAATATAATTCTTGCGTGACCCTCTATAGCATGATCTTCGTCATAGATCGTGCTATGATTGTTTAGTGCTAAAGTGGACCCAATTCATCCGAACAATTAACGATTAATCATTAACCACTGACTTTAATTTCCGCTCAATATACTCTTGCTTTACTTCTCTATCAATATATTTTGTTCATATTATTATTCATCTTATTATCTTATTGTTCATATTATTGATATTATCTTGATCATATTATTCATATTCATATCTTGTCCATACTACTTGGAAACACACTAAACTATTGAAACCTAAAAGACTCAATTGGTGGGTTATTGGTTACTTTTCTGAGCAATGGAACTTAGACCTTGTACAGAAACCCTAGCAAAGGAGATTTTGTCCGACTCTTGTTTGTGGCTTAGTTTAGGACACATCGCACACACATGACTTCCTCTTGGGCTACTTGAAAATGACCCCACTTATTTTGTGTAATTCTGTGTAACTTACATATACCCCACTCCCTTTTTGATGTACGCATTTTATTCAATTTTCATTGATTGTGGTTTCATTTACTAGGAGCACCCCTAGGGACTAGCATAGACTAAATCATTTTCAAACTAATTCTTAATTCTTCGTCGAGCCATTTTTGAAACACCTTTGTAAGTCGATTTCTCTTTAGCATTCGCCATCAACCTAACTCACACATTTGCACCTTTCATGGTTTCGTTATTATGAGCACGCCTAGGGACTAGGATCGATCCACACCTCTTTTCACAACCAATCCGATTCAATATTTTCCAAACATTTTATCAATCAACTTACAAAAGAAGGAGGTTCTTAGAGTCTCGCATTCCTTGGATCTTTGAATGAATGGCTCTTGAGGCGCATGCCTTGGATTGTTGTTCATTCAACCTTTTGTCTTAAAACACTTAATCTTTATAAAAAAAATTCTCAAATCAACTTACAAAAGAAGGAGATTCCTGGAATCTAACATTCCTTGGATCTTCGAATGGATGAATCTCGAGGCACGCCCCTTGGGTTGTTGTTCATTCGACCTTTCGACTTTAAAATGTTCAATCTTTCTCAAACCTTTTCAATCAACTCATGAAAGAATTGAGTTCTTGGAGTCACGCATTCCTTGGATTCTTCAGTGACTACTCTCGAGGCACGCCCTTTGGGTTGTTTGTCATTTAATCTTTCGTCTCCTAAAATTCAACACCCTCAAAGTCGTAGTTTCACGAACTATGAACGCTATAATTCTTCATTCTCATCCGAATGAAGATACATAGGCACAAGATTGCGATGATCTTGGCGAGCTACCTTCCCTCCACCTCCCATTTTCTACGTTTTCACTTTTCTACCTACAGTCCAAACTTTTCCCCGTAGTCGAACTATGAGAACTCTGATCCTTGGCGAGCACCCTAACTAAAAACCAACCATTTCCATTAGCATCAAATCCTTTTATCATACTCTTTTTTCCGCATTTAGAATAAAAAAAGCTTAGCTAACGTTCATCACAATTCGAATTAAGAGGTTCCCATTGAGTGGAACAGACGTGAGGGGGTGCTAATGCCTTCCTCTCACGTAATCGGCTCATGAACCCATAATGTGGTTGCAATGACCATGTTCTTATCTCCTTAAATTTTTTCTTGATATTTTCCTTTCTCTCTTTTGGGATAAATAAAGTTCGGTGGTGACTCTGTCAAACTGCATTTTCTTCCACACCTTTTGTGCGAGGGTCATATTATTCAATTTGTATTTTTCGAGGTGTGGCAGCTGGTGAATCTGCTGGGGATAACAACTTACCTCATGCAAGTGAGAGTCAAGCATAACTTAGTGCAATTTATGAATAGTGTTATCTTCCCTTGGTTGTTTTCTTCATGTTTTCTCTTTATCGCTATTTGTTCTCTTATTGCTTTCTGTTTTATATACTCGTTATCATGCTTGTCTGCTGGATCTTGGAATGATATCATGAGTAAAGCTCTACACCCGAGCTTTGGAAAAAGAAAACGGAACACCTAGTTTAGATTTGGAAGTTGAGTAGCGTTAGTCCCTGTTAGTTCCATGATTCTATGATATAAAATTGTTCATGATTCTATGATTGGCTAAATTTTGGTAAAACATGATTCTGCATTAATGTTAAGCAGGATGTCATTACCAATGTCATGACATTGCTGTCTGGCACAGCAGGAGCTGATGACAGTATTGTTGTCATGTGTTTTAAACAGGATGTCATTACCAATGTCATGACATCGCTGTGTGGTGCAGCAGGGGCCAGCAAGAGCTGATGACAGAACTGTTGTCATGTGTTTTAAACAGGATGTCATTACTAGTGTCATGACATCGCTGTCTGGTACAGCAGGTGTTGCTGTTTTATATCACTTGACATAAGTACTTTGGATATACCTCATCAGTATGTGCAGGACAAAGAGGTTCATTAGGAACAAAGTGCAAATTTAATTGTGTTCATAAAAAGGATCTTTGAGACTTTTTAGGAAACTATAATATATTTGTTTCTACTGTTATAAATAAGATTCTGCAGAAGTGCTCTACAGGGTAAGTTTAGTAAGCTAGCACAAAGAGAATGTGATGTCATGACTGAATGTTATGACATTGATCGTATGACATCAGGCGTGCAGGGTTTGTTTTTCTGTTGTGATACCTGATATATCTCAGGCTAGATTTTAGGAAACCTGTTAGGGTTCCTTAGTTATCTCAGACGAGATTCTAGGCAGTGCTGAGCTTATCATGACCTAATTTGACAACACCTTGAATTGTGGAAATTAGTTTTACTTTGTTAAAACTAATGTTTGTTACTTTGGACCAACCCAAGCCCAGTCTGCATTGCGATTTAAGGAGGAACAGAAGCAAGGGAAATCAAGCACTCACATCAAGAACAACTTGAGTGTAAAATAAAGGTATAGGGTTGAGAGTCCCTTGAAGACCACAGAAGGTTCTGGGACTGTTCATGCTTGGAACTAATTACTCTTGTAAAGGAGGGTAGTTGGTTGAAGACCAAAGGACGATCTGTTTCTGTTCATATATTGGAGCTTGTGGTAGAAGCCCTAAGTTTTGTATGGAAGATTACCCTCTTTTGAAGATGTTTTTGATCAAGTTGGTGGAGCTGTGTTCTCCGAAGATCTTCAGTTGGATTACTAGGCAGTAGTAAGTCCAGTTGAGGGCATACCAAGAACCATTGGATGGTGTAAACATCATATGGAGAAGGACTTGAAGATCTGTTGTGGAACTTGTGATTCACATCTTGGATAAGAAGTAATCTATCTTGTCATACCGGAGAATGATGAGGTAAAAAGATTGTCTTGGAGTATGATGTGAAGGTATTGTACAAGACTGGAGTTGATCATTGGTTGATTGCATTCTGATGTGATAAAGTCCCTAGTTGAATCAGAAGTGTTCTAACTTATCATATGGGAGAATGATGAGGAAAAAATGTCTTGGATTATGGGGTGTCTCTCTTGTACTCAGCCTAAGGTCAGAATACTTGTGGAGAAGTGGTGTCTTCTACTACAAGTAACTCTAGGAAGAGGTGGATCAGTTTGGTGCCTTCTCATTGTATGAGCATGGAGTTGGTCATGAGAGATAATGTGGTGATCTTGGAGCAGCTTTTATAAAAGATAAGGGGAGAGTTTCTATCTGATGGGTGTACTAGTTACCTATGGTTCAAGCAGTAAGTGAATGCGTTCAGCAGGTGTGTTGAACAAGGAGTGAGCTCTTGAAGACATTAAGATGAGTCTTATGTTTTCCATTCACGTGCTTCTGGAAATAGAACACTAGTTATCCTTGGTATGGGGAGGTATACTTCTATCTAGGATGTGTTGCTGCAATGGTTCAGTTGTGTCTCAAGATTGTTTGTGGCTTCAAGCAGTTTGTGACTGTATGCCTCTAGGAGGGTGGAATGTCATACCAGGTGTTGTGACATTGTGTTACTGTTCATGATGAACTCAATAATGGTTCTGCTCTTGGTTCTCTCATTGGGTAGCAATGGATCAAACCAAGGTTTTGAGCCTCTCTCCAAGTGTTGTGTCTTGTTTGACATGTGAAGATGAAGATTAAGACACCATCAGCCTTGATCTTGTGCATAAGGAAGGACTTTCACTCTAACATCTTGGAGAGTTTCTGTCAAAACTGAAATTTGAGAAATCTTCCAAATAGTAATCCTGCAACTACTTCTGATATTGGTTCCAACATGGTTTGTGAAACAAGGGGTGTAGAGTTGCATATGTTTCCATTGTAGAGTTGCATGTGTTTGGGTTCTCTCTTTTAGGGGGAGTGCTGATTATGCATGACAGGGGGAGTTGTGTACTTGTCTGATGTGTAGCTACATTGATGTAACCTGTACAGAGTTTGCTGATTCTCAGGAAATCTTGTGTTCTTGGTCCTCTTGTGAGGTTTGAATGACATTGTGATGTCTGCTGTACACTTCTACCTTTACAAGGTGACTTGGGTCTGGCTTTGTGAGACAACATTGGTGTTTGTCTGGGAGAATTTATTTTTCTCTGTAGAATTTTCTTGTGTCTCAATTTGAGGATTTAAAATTAGTTGCTACTTGGCAAGTATTTGAATGATTATCCTTTAATGGGTAAGTGTCACTCCTGAAGGTGCAGCTTCAGACAAGACAAGAACCCAAGATTCAAGACTGATTCAGGGTGTACTCACAAGGAGCTATGGTTCAGGGATGATTTTACACTGGCTGAGTAAGTTTAGCAAGAAAGTTAAGTCATTATCCTTGATTGTTGGTGCAGTCTTTAGAGATCAAGAAATGTCAGACTTGGACACCATGTGCAGTATGTACATTTACTCCAATTTTTGTCAACTTTTGACTAAACCAAAGGGGAGTAAAGGGTTGGTATCTACTGCTGCTGACCTGATATTGTTTGGTTGTTTTATCCAAAATTTGCCAAAGGGGGATATTGTTAGTTCCATGATTCTATGATATAGAATTGTCCATGATTCTATGATTGGCTAAATTTTAGTAAAACATGATTCTGCACTAATGTTAAGCAGGATGTCATTACCAATGTCATGACATTGTTGTCTGGCACAGCAGGAGCTGATGACAATACTATTGTCATGTGTTTTAAATAGGATGTCATTACCAATGTCATGACATCGTTGTGTGGTGCAGAAGGAGCTGATGACAGAACTGTTGTCATGTGGTTTAAACAGGATGTCATTACCAATGTCATGACATTGTTGTCTGGTACAGCAGGTACTGCTGTTTTATATCACTTGACAGAAGTGCTTTGGATATACCTCATCAGTATGTGCAGGCCAAAGAGATTCATTAGGAACAAAGTGCATTTAATTGGTGTTCATAAAAAGGATCTTTGAGACTTTTTAGGAAACTATAATATATTTGTTTCTACTGTTATGAAGAAGATTCTGCAGAAGTGCTCTACAAGGTAAGTTTAGTAAGCTAGCACAAAGAGAATTGGATGTCATGACTGAATGTTATGACATTGATCGTATGACATCAGGCGTGCAGGGTTTGTTTTTCTGTTGTGATACCAGATATATCTCAGGCTAGATTTCAGGAAACCTGTTAGGGTTCCTTAGTTATCTCAGACGAGATTCTAGGCAGTGCTGAGCTTATCATGACCTAATTTGACAGCACATTGAATTGTGGAAATTAGTTTTACTTTGTTAAAACTAATGTTTGTTACTTTGGACCAGCCCGAGCCCAGTCTGCATTGCTATTTAAGGAGGAGCAGAAGCAAGGGAAATCAAGCACTCACATCAAGAACAACTTGAGTGTAAAATAAAGGTCTATGGTTGAGAGTCCCTTGTGTGTGTCTTTGTAAGTCACCCTTTGTATCTTTTGATACATTGTGGTAGACATATTTGTGAGTGAAGAGTTTTGCTCTTCACGTGTGTATTTGTGAGTGAAGAACTTTGTTCTTCACGTGTGTCTAGGAATCTTAGGATTCCTTGTGTGCCAAGCAATTGTATGTTGTAGAATTGCTTTGGTTATTGTGTATGAACAAGTGTGTTCATTGTGTCACTCAAAGCTTTGAAGCAAGAGTATGTGTCACTTGATCAAAGATGTGAAGCAAGATAAAGGTGTGTTTGAAGAAGTGTCTTCATATTGTAATTGTGTTTTGGTTTATATCACTGAGGTGATTGAGTGGGAAACTCTGGTCTAGTGGTCTCTAGGCTGAAGTGTCATTGGGTAGGTCTTAAGTGAGGAGTTGCAAACGGGTTGTTTGACTCTGAATTAAATCTAATAATAGTGAATTTCCTCCCTGGCTTGGTAGCCCCCAAATGTAGGTGAGGTTGCACCGAACTGGGCAAACAATTCATTGTGTTATTTATCTTTCAGCATTTACAATTCTGCACAATTTAAATGGTTAGATAAATAGTTATGTCAGTCTGCAGATGTTACAACAGACGTCATGACATTGATACAATTTAAAGAAATTCAAATTGGTCATGGTCTGCCCTCGTCCTTGTTGAGCAGAGATCAATGTTCTTAGGACATCTGAAATCTGCATACCAGAATTTCAGTCCCCAAGGAATCGCTCCTTGTGTTCCTAGTATGAAAGCTCCCCTAGAGGAGACCTTTTCGTAGATCTTATTGTAACGCGGCTAGCCTGTCGCACGACTTGATTCATGAAGGGTCAGTGACTATGGGAACCGCTCTTAGAACCAATTGTTATATTGGTGGTCGTGTAATGCTAGACTCTGAGGACTCGCTCCTTGTGTGACTAGCATGAGGACCCCGCTCAGGAGAGACCTTATCGTCACTCTCGTCGTAACACATCTAGCTTGTTGCGTGACATTGATGCGATTAGTTTCCATGACCCTGGAACCATATCCATCAACATAGAAACCATCATGTGAGTGAGTTTATGGGTAAAGAATAGGGATGGCAAAAAACTCTGCATCTGTGGATAAAATCTGTCACATATATGAGGTGGGTAGTTTAATGGATATCCACGGATAAAATAAATGGATATTTAAATACCCGTTTGTCAATGGATATGGATATGGGTTTAATAATATCCATACCCTTGGATATCCATATCTGTTTATAAATTATGAAAGTTATTTAAATATCATTAGTTTATTATACATTATCTTTTCATCTTCTTAAAAAAATAGTCGTCTTATACTTCTTCTTTTTTATTTTAATTTTCTTTATAAAAAACCTTTCACTTTTCATTCAAATTCTATTAGTCATTTTATATTTAAATTCTTTGATACTTCACACCTCACTTCATCAATTTCATAGTCCAACCAACTAATATCGTCATTCCTCTGTCGAACCAATGTCTCCCTTCCTACTCCTCTACCGTCCGATCTTCCATCATAACTCACAATCACAATATCTTTTATTTGGTTGGTTAAAAATGAAATGTATGAATATTATGTTTGGATCTAATTATGTTTTGGTGAATAAGAAGAAAATTAATGTGATAAAATTTTATTATTAAATTAAGAGTGAATTGTATGGATGTTATGTGATAATAACTTTTTGTGTCTTTAAAAGAAGTTAAGAATATTTTTTCAAAAAACATTTTTTATAAAAAAAAATTATCCATGGATATCTGTAAATATTCGTGGATACCGTAAAACCCGCAGATTACCCGCTTAACAGATATCCATATGGATATGGGGCGGATATGAATATCATATTTATCTAACGGGGAAGATACAGATATCATGATATCTGTCCTCATGGATATCCATTTACATTCCTAGTAAAGAATCTAGATCTTTCCTCATAGAGCCTGCCTGTATGGTTTCTTTGATCAGAAACTTTGGTTATCTATCTGTAACTTTGACCAAACTCAGAATTGTTTGAACCTGTAATCTAGGATCTTGCATTGCATATATGTCATGACATTGCATTACATTGCATCAGTTATGCATCTTGCATTTCATTTCAAAATCAAAAACTCATTTCACCTTCCTTCATCTCAAGTAAATCAAGCTGATTCCTCGACACCAGTATATAACTTGAGCCAACACTATACGAATGATGGAACAAATCCGACAAGAGAAATTCGCCTTCAGAGAGGAGTTGGACTCTATTAAGGGAAAGATCGACCAGATTCTCGAAGCCATCACTATGGCTAGAAAGGAAGAAGAACTACGTGAATCCATTGCCGCAATAAACAACGTTCCTGTCCAAGGGTCCACCTCAAGGCTCTCAGTTCCTGCTCTCAATCCTATCACCTATGGAATACCTATAAACTTCACTCCTCTAGGCGAAGGAGCTACTTCTCAGCCATTTCTAACATTTGGAGTTACTGTTAGAGCTATTCCGCAAGCCCAACCTGCTGTCACTCAAATTCCCATTCCTCATGTTGAAGGAAATCTGCAAGATGAGTATGATGAGGTGAAAAACTATCATGCTGCTATCTCGATTACCAATCATGTTACTGCTCAGAATTCTGAAGCTATCAAGATGTGTCGTGATCTAGCTGAAAAACTTCGAGTCATGGAAGGGCACAACTCAACTTCCTTGAATGCCTTGGAAATGTGCTTGGTGTCAGATGTTGTGGTTCCTCTCAAGTTCAAGGTACCAGAATTATCGAAATACATGGGTGTCATTTGTCCCAACATTCATCTGAAGATGTACTATCACAAGATGACTGCCTGTGCCAGAGACGAAAAGTTCATGATGCATTGCTTCCAAGAGCTTGTCTGAAGCGTCGCTCGAATGGTATATACAACTGGAGCATAGTAGTGTGTGCACTTGGGCTGAGTTAGCTGAAGCTTTTGCTAAGGAATACAAATACAATAATGACCTTACTTCAAATTGTACTCAACTTTAGAGTATGGATCAAAAGGACAACAAATCCTTTACGGAGTACACACAACACTGGAGAGTGTTAGCTGCAAGGGTGCATCCATAATTGGTTGACCGTGAACTGATTGATATCTTCATGGATACTTTGCAAGGCCAATACTATGAAAAGCTGATCAGCAGTGTGTCTTCTGGATTCTCTGACCTGGTAATTGTGGGTGAAAGAATCGAAGAAGGTCTGAAGAGCGGGAAGATACAAGGAGGTTCTAGTAGGCAGTCCATAGCCAAGAAGCCCTTCAACGGATACAAGAAAACAAAGGGCGAAACAAATTTCGTTTCCGCTCAGGAAGGCAAGCTCAGCAGACAGCTCCCGCTCCCATGCCTATTCAAATCCCATACTTTCAGTATTTGTATGTCGCTGTTGTGCAATATGCTCCAATGCCTTATCAACAAGCTTTTCAAGATCCAATGCCTCAGCAACAGGATCCTCAACAACAGTCATATAATCAGCAAGGGTATCAATATTTCCCTCAGAATCAACAACAACGAGCTGCTCATCACCAGCGTCAGCCAAATCAACAAAGGATGAGGAGGCCAAAAAGAAACTTTGATTACCTACCTATGTCATATGCTCATATCTTTTCTGAACTGCTAAAGGATATGGTGATCGCCCCGAGAGACCTAGCTTCTCCAACTGTCATTCCTCCAGATTATGATGTTAATGCTCACTGCGAGTATCATAAAGGCGCTCCAAGGCACACAATTGAGGACTGCATAGCCTTCAAACACAAAGTTCAAGACCTGGTCGATTTGAAGTTTCTCACATTCAAAGGGAGGACTCCAAATGTCACAAACAACCCTCTGCCACCAACAAGCTAGTGCCAACATCAAGCCAAGATCAGCTTCCCTGAAGAAGGTAATCATCATGCCATCCCGTCATTTGCATTCTTGAATTTTGTCTTTGTTTGTTTAAGTACTATTTTCTTTAAACATTGTCGTTTGTATTTGGTTTTAGTAATGTAGTGATTATGCATGTTCTGAATTAGTTATGTCGCATTCACTCATTTTTTCCATTTACTGCAAAGCACAGACACACATTTTTGCACTTCACTTTCTTTATGAAATTGTTGTTTTAGAAATTATTGGAGGGAGGATAATGAAAACAAAATACCCATAATTATAAACTGTATGCTTTCGGATAAAATCCTTCTGATGACGTACATGCATTGTTTTAATTCCCCAAACACTGGAGAGACAAGGAGTTAATCCCTAGTTAACCACTTCGAGCTAAGAAGTATCAGTTTCCTTTGGATCTACAAACCCTTACACTCAATATAGGGCATGGGTAGTGTTCAGTTAATCTGATTACGCATTCGAATCAAAAGCAAAAATCTAAGACATGACGGTTGTTCATCAATACCAATGAACCTGGTAGTCACAATCCTCCAACAAAATACAAAATTTTAAGAAAAAATCAAAAGCCTGCTAAGTCGAACACCTCAAAAGAGACCTAGGAAAAATCAAGGCAATCCCGATGGACTTGAAAAGCAAAATCAGTTAATGAGAAAGTTAGGGATCAAAACAAAATCAAACGAGGTTCACAAATCCTCAACAAAAACAAAATAAGATCCAGTGGTCATCATGTCAAAATCAAAGGGTCACTGACATCAGTCAAAAATAAAATAAGGTGATTTCCGTTTCAAGCAAACCTTGAATCATCACCCTTACACTGTTAACCCTTTTAAAAGACAAACGTGTACAAAATTAACTAAACGTAGGACTGGAGATCATCACGAATAAGGGGTGGGGACAAACCAAGTTTTAAGCCCAATATCCTTTGTTTCAAAAAACCCTGAACCAGGCCATGTTACAACCCTCGAAAGACCTAATTGAGGCGAGGTTTATCCTGAAAGTATACTATTGCAAGGTTGCGCAAACTGACTCCCCACATATTTTCTAATCTTCAACATTGGTGTCATTCTCCTTGTTATACCTCTCAGACCTAGCAAAATCAGCACAACATCAGGACTAACGGTCCATTTGTCTCACAATATCACACTCCAATAAACAACTTTTTCAAAAATTGCATGAGCATTGCATTAAGATTACCATTTGTGAATGAGAAATTTTAACTGCAAATCGGTGCTTGACATCAAAGCAATTCCAATAAAGGGCGATCAAAGAGGAACTTGAACTTCCAGTGGTGTTGACCCGAATCAAGACTCTCTCAAATCCTTAATTAGGGGCAAGTCATCTCAGAATCTCATTAAAGCTCAGCTTCCAAGATCAAATCACACCAGGACTGGTTAATCAAGGGCAGACCATTACCACATTCAGACACTAGGGTAAATCAGATCACGTCAACTCATAAGAGCTTCTGTTTAAGGAGATTTCTTTCAAAAGGCCCTACAGATTGGTGAAAAACAAGTTGCAGAGGGCAGATCCTCTCTGTACCTCCAAGCTGGACAAACTGATCATCGAGTTCAGAGCAAAAATATGATCTACACAAGTTGATCATGTCGCTACGCTCATTTCCAGGATATCCTGACCATCAAGCACAAAGTTGTGGTTCTCTTAGAAATGAACCCACGACTTATCAACAAGTGATCAGGCTCAAGGCATTGAAAGTATCTTCTTCTGATCATGGCGTCTTCAAATATCTGATGTCGAGGAAATCAAACCTTCCTACCATCCAAAGTCCAATCCGTATTGGCAATTACCAAAAGTCCACCATGCTGGCACCTTCGCAAAACATATCTAATCCCTGTCATACGCATCATATGCAACATATGCATCACATTCAACATCATATGCATCATATGCATACAAAAACCAAATTATACTTCCCCAACACTTACATCTCAGCACGTCAGCATTTGCATTGCATTTACATTTGATATGGAATATCATTACAAAATCAAGCATTCATACATGTATAAGTCAAGATCCAAGATCAACTTCGATATTTCAAGACGATCTTCGGCCTAGCCAGGGAAATCTTCATCAAATGCGTGGGCATTCCTCATGAAATTGTTTCAACCTTTTGTTGATCAAGCCGAGGTGTCAATAAGATCTTTAGTCAAGCCAGAGGCATCTTCTTCAAGTTTTTGGGTGTTCCTCACAGAGCTGGTTTAAGCTTTTATTGATCAATGCCATGATTCAAAGACGATCTTCGGCCCAGCCAGGGCATCTTCTTCGAATCCGTGGGCATTCATCACGAAATTGTTTCAACTTTTTATTGATCAAGCCGAGGTTCCAAGGTGATCTTCAGCCCAGCCAGGGACATCTTCTTCAAGTTCATGGGAGTTCCTCATGAAGTGGTCTCAATATTTTGTTGATGAAGTTGCGATATCCAAGCAAGTCAGTGAGCGTTCCTCATTGAGTTTTCATTATCAATCTTTTGTTAATGAAGTTGTCATCCCCGGCTCAGCCAGTAGCATTTCTTCAAGTCAGGGGGCGTTCCCCATTGAGTCAGTTCTTTTCAACCTTTTGTTGATAGAGTCATTATCCTCAGGCCAGTCAGCATTTTTATCCGAACAAAATTCAACCTTTCTCTTAGACGTTCCCCAATGAGTTGGGTTCTTTCAACCTTTTGCTGACAAGGATGATATTCCTCAAGTAACTGCTTTATTTCAACATTTTGTTGATATCTCCATACAAGTCTTACTCATCATACATCCAGCAAACTTGACCTTTTGTCAATAAATTTTAATATCACCCTTTTGGTGGCAGTCATTCGTGTCAATTCATCCTAACCTTCATCCTTTCAGTGTTGGTGATTCTTAAAAGTGGGAAATTTTTATCATCCTTTTGGTGATAGATCCATCATCTTTTTGGTATCAGAGTTGTGTGTTTACTATCATCCTTTTGGTGATAGGTTTGCCATCCTTTTGGTGTCAGAGTTGTGTGTTTTCTACCATCCTTTTTGGTGATAGGCCTGCCATCCTTTTGATGTCAGAAATCTGGTCGTGTGTTTTCTATCATTCTTTTTGTGATAGATTCGTTATCCTTTTAGTATCATATTTGTGTGTCTTCTATCATCCGTTTGGTGATAGGTCTACCATTCTTTTGGTGTCAAAAATCTTGTAATGTGTTTTCTATCATCCTTTTGGTGATAGACCTTTCATTCTTTTGGTGTCGGAATTATGTTTTCTATCGTCCTTTTGGTGATATATCTGTCATCCTTTTGGTGATAGGTCTGTCATCCTTTTGGTGTCGGAATCGTGTGTTTATTATCATCCTTTTGATGATAGGTCTGTCATCCTTTTGGTGTTAGTGTCGTGTGTTGCACCCTAAAATTTGACCAACCGGGTCTCGTATCCGGTCCTATGTTTCGACGCATAACCGCATTCACATCTGCATATCGCATACAGTGCATTTTTCATTTGTTTTAATTTTATCGGGATCACAGCCCTCGTCTCGCGTCTCAGGTGTTTTTAATCAGTTTGGATAGATAGAATCGTATTTTTGGGATATTTCTGTGTCCGTTTATTTTTACCGGTTGTCCCGGTGCGCTCTCGTGGTGTTTTTTGTCGTTCGGTGCTATTTTTGTTCCTTCGGGAATTATTGTGAATTTTCTGGATTTTTATTGGCCATTATTAGGGTTTTATTGGATTTTAAATAGTTTTTTAGAATTTTAAATGGAATAAATAAATAGCATTTTCTTTTTAGAATATTAGGGTTTTAATAGAAAAATATTTTTAATATAGATTTTTCATTTTAATAAATGGATAGATTTTTCTTTTAATAGTTTTTAATAGATATTATATTTTTAATAGTTTTTAGAATATAATAAATAGATTTAAATCATTTTTTAGCATTTTTTAGAATATTAATAGGTTAATATTTTTTAATAGTTTTAATTCTTTTTAGATAGATTTTTAATCATTTTAGGATTTAATAGAATATTAATAATTTTTTTAATAGTTTTAATCCATTTTAGAATATTAGATATTAAATAGCTTTTTTTTATCATTTTCTTAATAGAATAAATAGATTTTTCTTTTATTAATAATAGATTTTCTTAATAGAAAATTAATAGATTTTTTGAATATTAGATTTAATTAGAGGTTATATTAGGTTAATTGAATAGTTTAGAATTTAATTAGTTTTAGGTTAATCAGAATTTTTAATGCTTTAGTTTGCAGTTAATTAGCCATTTATTTCATTAATCCATTTCATTCAGGTTTTTTGGTTTTTTTGCAATCATTTTCGTACTGGGCCAATATCCAAATTCATTCATCCAAGGCCCATTTCGCAAAAGTCCAGAAGAGTCCAGAATTTCCCATTATCTACTATATAGTCTGAGTTACACGTGTATGCAAAGGAGGGAAGCCACATATTCAGTGCACATCACGCCACGCGTTTTCACACTTCCCATCTCTCTGCCACGCACACACACGTGGCGTCCATGCACCACTCCTTCCCACTACCCTTGGCCACGCGTCTCCACCACAGCCCTCACCGGTTGCATGGCCGGCGGCCATGCAACCACCGCCGTTAACCAGTTCCGACCACCTCTAACCAACTCCGGCCACCGTGCATCTCGCCGGAGAACATCAACAACCCAGAAATTCATCCATTCTCCAGAATTCCGATCAACATTCATCTTCCACCTTCAACCGATCATCATCCATAATCATCATCTCCAGATTCAACCGTTCATCAAGAATCATCAAACTCCAGAGATTCATCCTTCAATCTTCGTCTTCATCTTCTTTCTGATCAACATCATCAACAAGAAGTACAATCATCATCATCATCACCGATGTTCATCTCACCATCACGAGTTCATCGTCTTCACAAGATTTCCCAGAATCTTCAAGCGTTCATCATGTTCAAATGAACCATAAGCGCTTTCAATCTTCATCAGCGAAGAACACTCATCCGTTTCCAGAAACGAGCTTCAGCAAGAGCACGCAATCCACGCTTTGATCTTCAGAAAACTCCAAATGTTCGTCTTCAGCGAACAATCTCCAAGAGCTTCAAGACACTCCAAGAACTCCATCATCAGAAAATTGCCAGAAGCGCGACCTTCATCGTTCAACAATTCAAGAACGAACTCCAGAAACATCATCAAGAACGGTCAACTTCAGAACATCTCCAGAACTGCGTAAAACCTTCAAGTGAATCTTCATCTGTTGGTCTTCACCGGCGAGCCTTCGATCAAGTCATTCAGAAGATTTGCGAGAATTTGTTCGTTTTGGTGTTCATGTTGTTTTAGTGGTTGTGAAATGTGTTGTTCGAGTTTGAGAGGAAGAAGGTAGTTGGGACGTAGGCGGTGAAACGAGAGAGAAACTGAGAAAGGGAGAACGGCGGAAGGTGAACAGTACAAAGGGGAAGATGGGAAGAATTAGGGTTTTGGGAATGTGGACTGGGCTTTGGGCCCAGCAGTATGTGGCTATCCGTACAAACCCCCTTTTTTGGACATACACCTCGTTTTGTGTGGTGTTTGTAAAGTGGGCTTCAGGCCCAACGAGTTTTTTTGTTGGTCTCACCCCCTCCCCCCGTTTTTGCTGTATACTGGGCTGGGCCCAGTTTTTTTTTTTAAATTTTTTTGCAGCTTGTAATCCCCTGTAAACCAGTCACACCCCCTCCCTGTTTTTTTTCTTTTCTTTTCTATTTTCTTACATGTTTTTTATTGCTTCATTATAGTATGGAAAAAATGTTGAGAAAAAGAAATATTAAAAAAGAAGTGAAAAAGAAATATTAAAAAAGAAGTGAAAAAGCAATATTGAAAAAAAAGAGAATATTGAAAAAAGGAAAAAAGAAGAGGGAAAAGGATGTAGAAAAATAGTAAAAAAATATAGAAAAAATATATGGAAAATATGTGGAAAAATAGTGAGAAAAATAGAGAAAAATAGAGAGAAAAATATAAAAAAGAAAAATATTGATGAAAAGAAATATTGAAGAAAAAACATGTGAAAAAAGAATATATTTTGAAAAAAAGAAAAAAAGAGAAAAAGAATAGAAAGAAATAGTAAAAAATATTAGTTTTAATATTTTTTAGAGTGTATTTTTTCATAGATATTCTTTTACCACTTTTAGAGATAGTTTTAGACGTCCACTTGTTAGGGGACTTTTCCATTTGATTTTCCAGGATAGGATAGGATAGTATTTCCTAGGAGTTTATTTTTCAGTATTCAATCATTGTAATCATTTTTCAGAATGTTAATAAAATGAGATTTGAGCTGTGGTCCCGAAGTAGCCGAACTACAGTTGCTCTGATTTCTCGTACCAGACGAGAATATGTAGGCATAGGATGCGATATCCTAGCGAGCACACTAACAACTAACTCTTTTGTTCTCTCGCTGCTGTGCGATCGAGACTTTCCCGCTGACGACTAATTGTTACCTTTTTTCTCTCTTGCCCGAGTGCATTTGAGACCAGACCGTAGTTTTGCCCATAGGTCCCCGAACCTTTGAAACCAGTTGGATTTCTCACTGCTGTGTGAGAATACCTTGTTTAGCCGTAGTCAGCCTGAACTACGCAAGCTCTGATCTTCCATGCAGTGTGGAAGTACGTAGGCACAAGACGCGAGGTCTTGGCAAGCCAATTTCCCTGTAGTCCCGAACTACGTTGACTCTGACTTTCTCTCTTGAGAATACGTAGGCATAGAGTGCGACGCTCTATCGAGTCAGTTTCCTTCCGTTTAGATTTAGCAGCCGTAGATAGATTGTTTTGCATCCTGTAGACAACTCAAGCAAGCGTGGATCCCATCGAGTACGATGGACGTGAGGGGTGCTAATACCTTTCCCTTGCGTAACCGACTCCCGAACCCAGGTTTTGGTTGCGATGACCATACCTTTCCCCGTTTTTTGCGAGGTTTACTTCGAGCGTTTCCTTTCCCTCCGTTGGGATAAATAACGCACGGTGGCGACTCTTCTGTCAGCCGGCGCCGATTTTCGCAGTAGCGACAGCTGGCGACTCTGCTGGGGACCCAACGTCCCCTGGCTGCTAACGACTGCGATAGTTCCTTATGCATGTGGGATCCAACGTCCCCTAAGAGAGAGTCAATCCTAGCGCTTGTTTGCTTGTCTATTGGGGCTTATTTATTGATGTTATCTTGTGCTGTTGGGGTGTTACGGGTGTTCTATGATTGAGAGATAAGCCGGACCTGGGCTTGAGTGCACCTTAGACTTAGAGTAGAGATTAGTGGGCGCCTACCGGCTTTGCTTGTATTATTGTCCCGCGAAATCTACACTCAGACGAGGTTCTTCTGGTTGGCCTCTTGTCCCACCCTTTGGGTGGCTCGGGTTGCTGGTTAGTTGGATTGTCGACTCTGGGAACCGATCATTTGGAAGTTAGCTAAGTGAGGCCTCTTCAAGACTTGATGATGCCACTCCTTCTGGGAATCGTATCGTCAGTTTTGAAAGTCTGTGACGCTGACGACCGCATAGGATGCCGTACCTTGTCAGATATAGGTCCATACCTGTGAGTGGGTTTTTTTTTTTGCAGGAAACTTGACTTCCAACCTACCCGTTATTTTGGTCTTCTCTTCAGAGAGCAAGCGTACTCCGTCAGCAGCGCAGCAGTATTCAGAGATTGTGTGGGGGTTGTGGTCCCGTTGTTTGCTGCATCTTGCATATCATGTGCATATCAGTGTTGCATCATATTGCATATCATCCTCCAGTTAGCCAGAGTTCTGATCCAGCCTTTGTTTCCTGAAGGTGATTACCCGGAGTTTGGATTGAGCAGCTGTTGATTATCAGAAGACGACCTAGGGGTTGAGTAGATTTGAGCAGAATCGAGCATTGAAGTCAGCTGAAGACTATTGGTAGCTATGTCTGAAGGCAATTTCCAGTCTCCTAACACCTTGACAGGGTTCACTACGACGTCCAACCCTCTGTATGATTCTATGGAAGACTTCCTGCAAGTGAACAACATTACTACAGACCAAGTTGTACAGCCTTCTGTGGAGAACCGAGGTCGACATGAGCAGTTTGTTGCCCGAAATGAACGTCCTCCTCCTGTTAACAATCAAGGTGTTGCTTTCCCTGTGATGAATCCACGAAGAGATATCCCCATAGCCAGGATGGTAGATCCAAGAGCTCTTGAAAAGGATAGAAGACTCCGAGCGTTGGAAGAAGGAGTTGAAGCTTTGAAGGTCAAAGATGCTGTTAACCTGGATGCTGTAGGCATGTGTTTGGTTCCTGACCTGGTGTTGCCTTATAAGTTCAAAGCGCCGAAATTTGAAAAGTACACGGGAGATAGCTGTCCGAAGCAACATTTGATGATATTCTGCCGAAGAATGACTTCGTTTGTGCGAGATGACAAACTGATGATCCATTGCTTTCAAGATAGTCTGACTGGGGCATCTTTGAGGTGGTACATGCAGTTAGAGAGAAGTCAGATTCAATCATGGATGGATTTAGCCAGAGCTTTTCTGAAGCAGTACGATTACAACATGGACATAGCTCCCTATCGCATGCAGTTGCAAGAACTGTCTCAAGAGAACAATGAACCTATTAGGAAGTATGCTCAGAGATGGAGAGAATTTGCTGCTAGAGTGCATCCACCGCTCTTAGACCAAGAGTTGATAAACATGTTTGTAGATTCCCTACAAGATCCGTACTTTGAAAGATTGCTCGGAATTCCGTCAAGCTTCTCTGACGTGGTAGCATTAGGAGAACGCCTTGAGTATGCCATAAGAATTGGGAAAATTCAGATTACTTCAAATGATCAAGCTGGTGAAACTGAATATCCTTGTGACTATCAGAGTGAAGAAGGATTTGTGATCAACGCAGTCATGCCAAAGGTTGAATATCCTCGAAGCGAATCAGTGAATTTTGTTGGTTCTTCATCTTATCAGAGATCAGTACCTCCTGTGGCTTGTTATACTGAACAGACAGCCGTGCCTGGGGCACCATATCAGGACCCTTATGTCGCTTCCATTGCAAAGCAGCGAACTCGTGGACGAGGTTATCAGAATCAGCGTCAGAATCAGAATCGACCTCGCAACAATTTGGAATGAAGGAAAACTCCTTTTCACCCAGTGCCTATGCCGTATAGCCAGCTGTTACCATCTTTGATCCAGAGTTCTTTGGTGGAACCTAAAGCTCTTAAGCCAGTTCCAGAACCTTACCCTCCTGGGTACAATCCCCATGTTCAGTGTGGTTACCATGGTGGCTCTCCAGGGCATTCGACAGAAGATTGTAAAGCATTTCAGGCGAAGGTACAGCAATTGATTGACCAAGATCGCATTTCCTTTCGAGAAGGATTTCTGTTTGTTCATCCTAACTGCTCAGCTGTCTAAGCTCGTAGACTCGGAAAGTATTCCCCAGCAAAAGTTAGTGATCCAGACAGGCGGGCGCCTCAGCATTGGCAGTCATCGGACTTTTATATCATTTGCATTTGTAGTTTCTTTTCTGTTAGTTACTACTTGCTTTTAAGCATTGTATGTTTCAAATGGTGATAATAATAAAGTGACTATGCATTTTTCTGAATTAATCATGTCGATGTCGCTCATTTACTGCATTGCACTGACACTTGCATTTTATTCACTCCACTTTATCACTGTGACTAGCAAAGATTGGGTGGAGGATGACGAACTAAACTCATAACCGATGATCGTATGCTTTCAGATAAGACCTTACCGATGACATACAAGGCATTGTTTCAAATCCCCTAAACACTGGAGATATAAGGAGTTAGTCCCTTGTTAACCACTTCGAGCCAGGAAGTAGAAGTTTTTTCAGACTTTTAAACCCTCACATCTTAACCCGGGGCAGGGTAGTTGTCAGTTAGCTTGACCGAGCATTCAAGTCTTACAGAGGAGTGTTGTCTTTCGAGGACCAAACAGTTTATGCCTTTCCAGTGGTTAAACCTCACCAATCAGGAGTGAAACAGTTATAATCCTTTCGGAGCAATCAAGACAACCAGTGTCACACGACTTTGTTCCAAAAGAAAAAAGAAAGCCCGCTAAGTAAAAAGAAAGAAAAAGCTGGAAAGCTAATACTTAGGCAAAAATCAGGGCATCCCGCTGGACTTCAAAAGAAAACGACAAAATCGAAAAGAACTCAAAAGGAGTCAGTCCAGGAAAAAATTAGGGAATCAAAAGAATGAAAAAGAAGGGATAGAAATTTTCCCCAGCGAGTCACAAAGTCGTGTATACAGACACCGAAAACGAAAAGGAGTAACTATCACTCCGGGAAAACCCTGTGAGTTCCTTAATTATCGTTCTTACCATCCAGCATACCTCTCGAAGAGGCGAGCGCTTGTGCCAAGTTAACTGAACCTTAGGATCGGAGATCATCACGTAGACGGGGTGGGTACAAATCAAAATTTGAGTCAAATATCCTTTGTTTCACGAACCGTGAACCCGACCACGATACAACCCTTAAAAGACCTAATTGAGGTAGGGTTATTCTGAAGCGCATTACGATAAGGTTGAGTAACCTGACTCCTTCTTGACTTGCTAGTCACATCCTTGTTGTATTTTTCACTGACCACGTAAGCACTACGTTTGAACTCTGTTTCATTCGTCACTCATAATCATAGCATGTAAATGAGTGACAGCTCAAATTTTTTCAAAATCTGCATAACCACTGCATTAAGATTACCATTCGTAGACAGACAATTTTAATTGCAGGTTAGTAGTTGACATGAAAGAAATTCCAACAGGGAATAATCAAGCAGGACTGGATAATTCAGCAGTCTGAACCAGGATGGTGTATGTTGTGAAGACCTATAAATCAAGGGCATTGACTTCCAGTAAGTTCAGTATCAGTTAGTCTGAGGACAAGTCCCGAAGCTTTAGTTGATCAGGGGCAGTGTGCTTGAGAAGCAGTTGATCAGAAGTGAGTCTTCTCGAGAGCCAATCAGGGGCAATTATACAGAACGCGGAGATTTGAAAACGGATACTTCAGGTGGATAATCAGATCGGGTTAAGTCGCTAGAACGCTCATTCAGGGGCAAGTCACCGCAGAGGTGTGTTGAAATCAGTCAGGGTTGATAGGGGTTTAATGGAGATTGAATTCTGTCGTCGTACAGACACCGGGGCAAGTAATCTTGAGGTCGTCTCGTAGCAAGCTGTTCAGAGCAAGTACTCCCAAGAGTTAGATTGGGGCAAGTTGAGTGTACTGGGGCAAGTTATTCAAGCCAGTCTTTTTATTCCCAGCTGAGTGTACTGGGGCAAGTTGTTCTAGCAAGTCTGTTTATCCCCAGCCGGAGTTGAGTATCGGGGAATCGTGTCATTACCCTTATCAAAAAACCTGAACCTTTCAAATAAAAGGCCTTGTTGTCATTGGATCATTATCCTGCAGTGTAAATCTGTTGCGTGTCAGTAACCAGTCGTTCCAAAGTCCAGTTCTCGCCTGGCAAACCGGTAACCAGTTCTCGTCTGGCCCACCATTCCGTAAGCATCAGTTCCCGTCTGGTGTAGTTTACCGTAAGCATCAGTTCCCGTCTGGTGCAGTTTATTGTAAGCATCAGTTCCCGTCTGGTGTAGTTTATTGTAACCAGTTCTCGTCTGGTCACCATTTCTTCAAGTGTTGTATCAGTTCTCGTCTGGTACATGTCATCGCGTAATCAGTTCTCGTCTGATCATCGTGTGTTTTAACCTATGTGTTATACCAGTTCTCGTCTGGTGTATGTCAGCTTTCAGCCAGTCCTCGCCTGGTTGTCTATGCCTCAGTCTGTTATCCAGTCAGCCCCGTCTGATGTCCAAACCAAATCAATTCTCGTTCCTAACCTATTTTCCTATCAGTTCTCGCCTGGTAGTCTACCTTTGAATGCTAGTTCTCGTCTAGTATTTTTCGTATCTTTCTTTGTGTACATAGTCCATGTTTATCCTAAACCAGAAAAACAAAAAAACTAAAGGTATCTGGCACAGTAATTCCCAATGACTCGCATGTTGTCATGTCCCCCGATACGAAGCTCGACGAATACCAGTACTCCGATTAATGTTTGAATCCCTTGTGGATGTTGTTAAATCAGAATTGTTACTTTTCAGCAGATGAACGTTGCGTATTATCCCCGGAAGAGTCGAGGTTGTATTTTACCCAGCATCAGAGTAGGATCAGGAGTATTAAGATTGATATCCTTGATAGTAGGGGCATTTCCAGCAGTAAGCCGTTTACAATCAACCTCAGTTTGGGTCAATCCCCGCAAAGCACAATCAGTTGCCAATGGTTTGAAGGGAGCATCCCCAAGCAGAGTTGTTTTTTTTTCTTTCCCCAGTGAAGTCGCCAAGCAGGGTTGCCTTTTCATTTCTCCAGTAGGACGGTTATCCCTAGCGGATTTGGTTTCCTTTTTCCAGCATTTATTTTGCTAAGATGGTTCTGTGACTTCGGTTCATCCCCAGTGGAGTTGACGTCTACCTCCGGCATTTATTTTGCCAAGTGGTTTCAGACCTGGTGTTCTCTGGCAGCTCGAGCCTGCATTAGCATATATCGGCATAAGCATTTATACAAGCACATAGTATATCCATGCCGTCTGGGCATCGCATTTTCAAACAGAACGCATAGCATATTCATGTCATACAGGGCATTGCATCATTGCAAGCATACGCATTTCGAAACATGGACCAGGTTGGTTACCTATTGGATTTTGAATTTGTTCCCCTGCAGAGTTGTGTGGTTAAGCTTCTTGTCTTCCCCAGCGGAGTGATTCTTCATTTGGTTGTTATGTCAGCATCGAAAAAAAAACAACAACACAGAGATTGACATATATCAGATTTCTGAAGCTGCGGTCTGTTGACAGAATGGGTGTCGAGCAGTTGATTCAGAAGTTCCCCGGGAGAATTGTCCTCAAGTTCGCAGTGAACTGTGAGTTGACAGGATTTGATCCCATAAGAGAGATGGGAATCAAGTCGTTTGCTTTTCGAAGCATTATTCCAATGCTTGTGGCGTCACACAGGTGATTGGTGTTGAAGGAGAAGAAAATTTATCAGAAAATTGACCAGTTGTTGCCATAACAACCAGACTTCAGTTTATTGGAGGCGATTCCTCAAGCATTTTGCAGTATATTCCCGCGGTTGGCAAATTTCAGGGTTCCATTTGTATTCAACCGTCATCTACCTTTGAATGTTTGAAAGCTGAGCGCTCTTCAACCATTCAGGTCCAAGCCGCTTGAATAGGGGCAGCTGTTGCACCCTAAAATTTGACCAACCGGGTCTCGTATCTGGTCCTATGTTTCGACGCATAACCGCATTCGCATCTGCATATCGCATACAGTGCATTTTTCATTTGTTTTGATTTTATCGGGATCACAGCCCTCGTCTCGCGTCTCAGGTGTTTTTAATCAGTTTGGATAGATAGAATCGTATTTTTGGGATATTTCTGTGTCCGTTTATTTTTACCGGTTGTCCCGGTGCGCTCTCGTGGTGTTTTTTGTCGTTCAGTGCTATTTTTGTTCCTTCGGGAATTATTGTGAATTTTCTGGATTTTTATTGGCCATTATTAGGGTTTTATTGGATTTTAAATAGTTTTTTAGAATTTTAAATGGAATAAATAAATAGCATTTTCTTTATAGAATATTAGGGTTTTAATAGAAAAATATTTTTAATATAGATTTTTCATTTTAATAAATGGATAGATTTTTCTTTTAATAGTTTTTAATAGATATTATATTTTTAATAGTTTTTAGAATATAATAAATAGATTTAAATCATTTTTTAGCATTTTTTAGAATATTAATAGGTTAATATTTTTTAATAGTTTTAATTCTTTTTAGATAGATTTTTAATCATTTTAGGATTTAATAGAATATTAATAGTTTTTTAAATAGTTTTAATCCATTTTAGAATATTAGATATTAAATAGCTTTTTTTTATCATTTTCTTAATAGAATAAATAGATTTTTCTTTTATTAATAATAGATTTTCTTAATAGAAAATTAATAGGTTTTTTGAATATTAGATTTAATTAGAGGTTATATTAGGTTAATTGAATAGTTTAGAATTTAATTAGCTTTAGGTTAATCAAAATTTTTAATGCTTTAGTTTGCAGTTAATTAGCCATTTATTTCATTAATCCATTTCATTCAGGTTTTTTGGTTTTTTTGCAATCATTTTCGTACTGGGCCAATATCCAAATTCATTCATCCAAGGCCCATTTCGCAGAAGTCCAGAAGAGTCCAGAATTTCCCATTATCTACTATATAGTCTGAGTTACACATGTATGCAAAGGAGGGAAGCCACATATTCAGTGCACATCACGCCACGCGTTTTCACACTTCCCATCTCTCTGCCACGCACACACACGTGGCGTCCATGCACCACTCCTTCCCACTACCCTTGGCCACGCGTCTCCACCACAACCCTCACTGGTTGCATGGCCGGCGGCCATGCAACCACCGTCGTTAACCAGTTCCGACCACCTCTAACCAACTCCGGCCACCGTGCATCTCGCCAGAGAACATCAACAACCCAGAAATTCATCCATTCTCCAGAATTCTGATCAACATTCATCTTCCACCTTCAACCGATCATTATCCATAATCATCATCTCCAGATTCAACCTTTCATCAAGAATCATCAAACTCCAAAGATTCATCCTTCAATCTTCGTCTTCATCTTCTTTCTGATCAACATCATCAACAAGAAGTACAATCATCATCATCATCACCGGTGTTCATCTCACCATCACGAGTTCATCGTCTTCACAAGATTTCCCAGAATCTTCAAGCGTTCATCATGTTCAAATGAACCATAAGCGCTTTCAATCTTCATCAGCGAAGAACACTCATCCGTTTCCAGAAACGAGCTTCAGCAAGAGCATGCAATCCATGCTTTGATCTTCAGAAAACTCCAAATGTTCGTCTTCAGCGAACAATCTCCAAGAGCTTCAAGACACTCCAAGAATTCCATCATCAGAAAATCGCCAGAAGCGCGATCTTCATCGTTCAACAATTCAAGAACGAACTCCAGAAACATCATCAAGAACGGTCAACTTCAGAACATCTCCAGAACTGCGTAAAACCTTCAAGTGAATCTTCATCTGTTGGTCTTCATCGGCGAGCCTTCGATCAAGTCATTCAGAAGATTTGCGAGAATTTGTTCGTTTTGGTGTTCATGTTAATTTAGTGGTTGTGAAATGTGTTGTTCGAGTTTGAGAGGAAGAAGGTAGTTGGGACGGAGGCGGTGAAACGAGAGAGAAACTGAGAGAGGTAGAACGACGGAAGGTGAACAGTACAAAGGGGAAGATGGGAAGAATTAGGGTTTTGGGAATGTGGACTGGGCTTTGGGCCCAGCAGTATGTGGTTATCCGTACAAACCCCCTTTTTTGGACATACACCCCGTTTTGTGTGGTGTTTGTAAAGTGGGCTTCAGGCCCAACGAGTTTTTTTGTTGGTCTCACCCCCTCCCCCCGTTTTTGCTGTATACTGGGCTGGGCCCAGTTTTTTTTTTTTTTTTTTTTTTTTTGCAGCTTGTAATCCCCTGTAAACCAGTCACACCCCCTCCCTGTTTTTTTTCTTTTCTTTTCTATTTTCTTACATGTTTTTTATTGCTTCATTATAGTATGGAAAAAATGTTGAGAAAAAGAAATATTAAAAAAGAAGTGAAAAAAAATATTAAAAAAGAAGTGAAAAAGCAATATTGAAAAAAAAAAGAGGGAAAAGGATGTAGAAAAATAGTAAAAAAATATAGAAAAAATATATGGAAAATATGTGGAAAAATAGTGAGAAAAATAGAGAAAAATAGAGAGAAAAATATAAAAAAGAAAAATATTGATGAAAAGAAATATTGAAGAAAAAACATGTGAAAAAAGAATATATTTTGAAAAAAAGAAAAAAAGAGAAAAAAAATAGAAAGAAATAGTAAAAAATATTAGTTTTAATATTTTTTAGAGTGTATTTTTTCATAGATATTCTTTTACCACTTTTAGAGATAGTTTTAGACGTCCACTTGTTAGGGGACTTTTCCATTTGATTTTCCAGGATAGAATAGGATAGTATTTCCTAGGAGTTTATTTTTCAGTATTCAATCATTGTAATCATTTTTCAGAATGTTAATAAAACGAGATTTGAGCTGTGGTCCCGAAGTAGCCGAACTACAGCTGCTCTGATTTCTCGTATCAGACGAGAATATGTAGGCATAGGATGCGATATCCTAGCGAGCACACTAACAACTAACTCTTTTGTTCTCTCGCTGTTGTGCGATCGAGACTTTCCCGCTGACGACTAATTGTTACCTTTTTTCTCTCTTGCCCGAGTGCATTTGAGACCAGACCGTAGTTTTGCCCATAGGTCCCCGAACCTTTGAAACCAGTTGGATTTCTCACTGCTGTGTGAGAATACCTTGTTTAGCCGTAGTCAGCCTGAACTACGCAAGCTCTGATCTTCCATGCAGTATGGAAGTACGTAGGCACAAGACGCGAGGTCTTGGCGAGCCAATTTCCCTGTAGTCCCGAACTACGTTGACTTTGACTTTCTCTCTTGAGAATACGTAGGCATAGAGTGCGACACTCTATCGAGTCAGTTTCCTTCCGTTTAGATTTAGCAGCCGTAGATAGATTGTTTTGCATCCTGTAGACAACTCAAGCAAGCGTGGATCCCATCGAGTACGATGGACGTGAGGGGTGCTAATACCTTCCCCTTGCGTAACCGACTCCCGAACCCAGGTTTTGGTTGCGATGACCATACCTTTCCCCGTTTTTTGCGAGGTTTACTTCGAGCGTTTCCTTTCCCTCCGTTGGGATAAATAATGCACGGTGGCGACTCTTCTGTCAGCCGGCGCCGATTTTCGCAGTAGCGACATCGTGTGATCACTATCATCCTTTTGGTGATAGGTCCGTCATCCTTTTGGTGTTAGAATCGCGTGTTTTCTATCATCCTTTTGGTGATAGACCTGTCATCCTTTTGGTGTTAGAATCTTATGCATGTGTTCTCTATCATCCTTTTGGTGATAAGTCTGTCATACTTTTGGTGTCAGTGATTCGTGGATCTTTGGTTTGTGTATCATCCTTTGGTGAATGAAAACATTTGATACCCTTGTGTACTTACTATTATCCTTTCGGTAATAGCAAGTTCTGACCTCATTTTCATCCTTTTGGTGAAAAGGGTCTTTGTATGTACTTACTAATATCCTTTAGGTAATAGTGAGTTTTGACCTCACTTTCATCCTTTTGGTGGGGGTTTGTGTGTGTGTGTGTGTGTATGATTACTATTATCCTTTTGGTAATAGCAAGTCGATTCGTGTGAGTTCATTATCATATATTTGGTGATAGGTATGTTATCCTTTCGGTTTCAGAACTTTCTTTTATCATCCTTTTAGTGATGACGACCTTTGCAAATTATTCAGTGTCCACTCGAGGATCAACATTGATTTGATATTCTATTTCCCAAGCGTTTTCTTTCTTTACAGAAAAATTCAGAGTCTTCTTCATATCTAATCAACTTCTACCTCGAAATAATAAACGTGAAGCAGGTCATCTATCATATCCCAAATTTGTCCTACTTGTATATAACTTTCATTTGTATTTTCATCCACTAACCATATCCATAAGAAAAAAAACCAAAAAAAATATGTCACTTCCATTTTCATTTTTCTTATTATCTAAGCCTATGCTCCTTTTGAGGGTATCTAGTAAGAAGGATGTGCATTTTGGATTGAGTTTCATCTTGTTTGACCTAATCATGGTCAGGAAAAATTTTGGTTTCATGATTAAGGTTAGGGAAGGAAGCTTATGTGGTGTGTGTCTAAAGTGCCACATCAGGGATTTTGTGCTATTTCAAATCATCTGAGTATGGATTAAAGTGTCAGGCTATGATGAGTTAAGAGATTTCACGATGGAGAATCATATGGAATACATTCCTTTTAATTAGGATTTTTGGAGTAGTGTAATGTAGTTCATTATCTTCTGATCTCAAGGCATTTGTTGCTCATTTGGTTCATGGTGAAAGATTTGTTATCAGTATAAGTGGCACAGTCAAAGTATTGATTCAGTAGTGGATTCATGTTTCATTTTAAATTAAAGATAGATTCACGTATTGTTTCATTTGTCAAGGATTAATTTGGGATATTTCATATTCTAGTGTAAGTTCAAGAAAAATGGGATTTGGTTGTGTGGTTCAAATAATATGGAGGTGAAAAAAGGATATAAGTCCAATTCAATTCAAGTCCAAGTACATTCTACAAAAAAAACTCTACAAAAAGAATACACAGATTCATGTTTTATCACAAATATCTCCAAGCCCATTATCACAAAAGTTCTACACAAAAAAGTGGGGTTCATGAATTTACAAAAATTAGGAGAGTCCAATGTATATTACAAAATGTGCAACAAAATAGTCCATTATAAAAAAGAGGGGCTCAAGTCCATGTTACAAAAACATTTGGGCTTTTGAATTTAAAAAAGGTAACAAGCCCATTATACAAATAAGATACACGACCTACCCCGTCTCTAAAGTTACTACAATTCAAGTTGAACAATTCCTAGCCATTTCCAACACACACAATTTTATCCTGCATACACAAAGCCACAACCACCATAATTCACAATGTCATGATTCACATACAAAAAACAAAGCTTTCATTTTCACCTCACATGACCCCACAAGTCTAATGTGCTGTACACCAGCCGACCTGTACAATAAGCATTCACATCACAAATCATGCAAAACGAATATCTACAACTAGCCTCTCTCTTAAACATACCAAGCAGCAAATTCACACACCTCAGGTCACACAAAGCATTTATAGCTCCAAGCTTGCACATAAAATCAAAATCACGCCATACTTTCTACAAACCACCAGCCACAATAACAGCAACAAAATCGTTCTACAATGCAACATGACAACAAAATGAAAATCACCAAACGGTTCCATAACAATCTGGTTCGTACGACTAAAAAACGTAAGCATGATTTCCATCTTGCCACAACCACACCACCCAAGTTTCCTCTCAATTTCTTTTTCATTTCTACCCTCAATATCACTCTATAAATGCCAGCTAATTCACCTTCTATTGGGAAGTTTGATAAGACCATGTCATGCTGAAAAATTCCTTTCCTCTTCTTCAAACCCAACCTCACCCTTCTTCAACAACAACAATCGACCAGCTTTGACATTTTACCATTAACAACCCAAACTGTGCAAAACAAAGAGAGATGAAGAAACAAGATCAGGGACATAGCTCACACGAGGGAGATTGAGAAATAAAACAAGGTCGCGAGAAGGTTGGAACATGACTCGATGAGCTTCCCTTGTTTTTCCGTGATTGTTCTATTCATGACCTTCTTTAATTTGTTTTCATTAAAATCTGCTGGAAGAGGTATTGTATTGGTTTTTGAAGCTGATGCCTTTGGGATTTCAAAATGCTTCATTTGCTTTTTAAGAAAGGGAAATTGTGTTGTTCTGTTTTTAAAAAAAAAATGTATGATGGACATTGCTTTTCTTAAACCTAAATAGGTTTTTTTTAAAAGATGGAATCCTGTTGATGTTTAAACTGTGGACCGTTAATAGGCTTTGTAGCCCATGTTGTTGTTTAATTTTCATTCTAATTCAATGCATACCACTGGTCTATTGATCATACACCCCTTTTTTCAAATTATTCTTTCTTTTTTGTTTTGTTACTTTTTCTTATTGGTTTTGTAAATTCTATTTTTTTAAGTTTAATATCTTTAGATCTCTTTTTAGAACTTCATTTTCTTATTTTCACTTTTTATTTATATCTTGTTTTTCATTTTTGATTTTATTTTGATTTTATTTTCCTTCTCATTGTGGTCGATGAAGTCTTTAGAATCGCAAATATTGATTGTTGAAGTTGTTTAACCTTCATTGTTTCAAATCTATAATGAATTATCATTGATATCATTTTCAATACTTTGGGATCTTGATAAGTTACCTTCGATTAATCAATGAGAGTTTGTGATTAAGACGAGACCGTTCACTTTTCTTTTTATGTGGCATGATTCCTTAGAGATTGATTCACAATATCATTTCTCTATCGTGTTTTAGCACAACTATCATTCTTGCGTGACCTCCTATAGCATGATCTTCGTCATAGATCTTACTACGATGGTTTAGCACTAAAGTGGACCCGATTCATCCGAACAGTTAATGATTAATCACTAAGCATTAACTTTAATTTCCGCTCAATATACTCTTGCTTTACTTTTTCGTCAATATATTGTGTTCATATTATTATTCATATTATTATTCATCTTATTATCTTATTGTCCATATTATTCATCTGCTCATATTATTCCTATTCATATCTTGTCCATACTACTCGAAAACGCACTAAACTATCGAAACTCTAAAAGACTCAATTGGTGGAATGTCGGTTACTTTTCTAAGCAATGGAACTTAGACCTTGTACAGAAACCCTAGAAAAGGAGATTTTGTCCGAGTCTTGTTCGTGGCTTAGTTTAGGACACCTTGCACTCACGCGACTTCCTCTTGGACTACTTGACAATGACCCTATTTATTTCGTGCAATCCCGTATAACTTACATGTACCCTGCTCCCTTTTCAATGTACGCATTTTATTCAATTTTCTTTGATTGTGGTTTTGTTTACTAGGGGCACCCCCAGAGACTAGCATAAACTAAATCATTTCAAACTAATTCTCAATTCTTCATCGAGCCATTTTTGAAACACCTTTGTAAGAATATTTCTCTTTAGCATTCGCCATCAACCTAATGCATGCACTCGCACCTTTCGTGGTTTCGTTACTAGGAGCACCCTTGGGGACTAGGATCGACCCACACCTCTTTTCACAACCAATATGATTTAATCTTTTCCAATGATTTCTCAATCAACTTATGAAATAAGGAGGTTTTTAGAGTGTCACATTCCTTGGATCTTCGAATGAATGGCTCATAAGGTGCACGCCTTAGGTTGTTATTCATTCAACCTTTCGTCTTAAAACACTTAATCTTTATCAAACATGTTCTAAAATCAACTTACAAAAGAAGGAGATTCTTGGAATCTAGCATCCCTTGGATCTTCAAATGAATGAATCTCGAGGCATTTCCCCTGGGTTGTTGTTCATTCAATCTTTCGACTTTAAAACATTCAATCTTTTTCAAACCTTCTCAATCAACTCACGAAAGAATTGAGTTCTTGGAGTCACGCATTCCTTGGATTCTTGAGTGACTGCTCTCGAGGCACGCCTGTTGCACCCTAAAATTTGCTCAACCTTATTCCTTGGATTTATGTTTCATTATCATTAGCATTTGCATATAGAGTCATGTACATAGACTAACCATCTGCATAGCATAAGCATAGCAAGTCATTCAACAGGGGACCAATCATTATTTTCATCTCTAGGGGCCTAGCAAGAGGTTATTATCCTAATTCCATCCTACTCAAGTCATCAGGAAAGAATTTGAAAGCAAAGAGTTCAGCAGACCAAGCCTTGAGTCCATCTCCTAGCTGAGGGTATCTGAGGATCAACAAGAGGGTTATGAGCTGTGAGGTGAAAGCATGGAGAGCATCTAGGCATCTTGAGAGACTTATAAAGTCATTTGGAGAAGAAAACAAGTCATTGATGAAAGCACAAGAGCTATAGTTGAAGACAGTCAACTAGGGTTTCATCTGGGTCAACCCTAGGTCAACCCTAGGTCAATTGACTGACTTAAAAGGGCATTCAAGGCTATGGGAGAGATGTGGGGATCAATATTGGACATGGAGAATAAAGATATGGAGATATGACAAGGAGAATTCAAGAGAAATCAAGGAGAAGAGGAGTTACTAAATTAGGGTTTCTCTGTAAAATCCCCTAGTTTAGGTCAAATTTCCAAGCAAGATAAGTCAAAATGCTAGCTTCAAATGGCTTCTTGGCCAACATGAAACTTGTAGAGGATCTCAAGACCTTTAATTTGAGTGGTGGAAGACCTCAAGGAGATTTATAGAACTCAAGTTATGGTCCTTACAAGTTACAGGTCATCTGGGGTGTCTGAATTTTTGTCTGTGAAAGTGACTTGACTTCCAAGCAATTTTTGCCCCTCAAGGAGATTTCAAATGAATTCTTGGTCAACATAAGAATTGTTCCTCATTGTCTTAGCTTTCTAGAATGGTATGGTATGCCTTCATATGATGTGGAGAACTCAACTTATGGTCTTGACAAGCAAAGGGTATTTTGGGCATTTGTGAATTACAGGTCATTTTAACCTATACCCAAAACTCATACAAGGAGGCCTCAAATGGAAAAACTTACAACATCAAACTTGCTCCAAATGGGATTTTAAGTCTAGAAAGAAGGTCACAAGTTATTGGAAAAGCTCATAACATGAAGTTGCATGATTGGTCCAAAGTTGAACTAAAATGGCTTATAATTCAAAGAAATTCAAAGTGAAAAATGGTTTGGGAGATTTATAAGTCCAAATGGAGACTTCCAATATATGATTTTGAATGGAAAAACAATTCTAAGAACAATGGTTCAAACATTTTTTTGAGTTTAGTGGAAGATTTCAAAGTTATCCTTGGTTGCTTGCATTTTAAGAAACATTTCAAAAATGAGCCAAAGTTTGAAAACAAGGGAATGTGCAAGATGGATCTAGAATGTACCATTGGGGTCTATATATTCATGAAAGGAGAACTTGGCAAGGGTTGGCTTCATTTGCACCAAGAGTTTCACAAATTCCCTCATTCTTTTCATTGAAGTTTCATTGTAATTCTCTCAAAATCTTCACAAAATCATCATCCACATTGATTCAATTGTGCTCCATTATCATCATAGATCAGAATTGAGGCAAGGCTTTGGTGATTATCATCCATTTTCGAGTGCCTTTTGCAAGAACATCAAAATCACAATCTCAAGTGGATAGCATAATTCTGGCCAAGTCTCATCCAAAGCTTGCATACAGAATCAAGTTCATCAAGGAGTGATCAGGATTCAACACTCAAAAGCCTCAGATCTTCCATCTCCATAGCTGTTCTCAAGGTTTTACATCAGGTAAGTTTTCCTTCGATTTGCTTAATTCAGTTAGTTTCACATGATTTTGTTAGTGTAGACTTGATCTAGGTGGTTAGGAGATTAAGTTAGATGAATTTGGAACGATTTGGTGATGGTTAGTGACAGGTGTAGCAAACTGTTAGTGTCTATATCTCTTAGATTAGTGCCTCATAATTATAGCTTGATAGCATATATTAATCTCCATTAGCTGTAGGTTAGTTTAGTGTAAGTTTGAGGGAGAACTATCATGATGCATATCAGTGTAATTCTATGGTGATCAGAACTTGGTGCCATCGGGTTGAAGGATATATGGACTTTCAGACTGAATTGAATCCACAGGATTGTAGAGGGAGAGATTTAGCATGATTTTCACGTTTACATCGTGTGGATTGGTTGCCTGTAGAGTGAGAACAGAGGGATGGAAGATTGCTCGTGCATGGCCATTCATGGAGGTTGAAACCCTAGGTTCAGAACCATTGGGGAAGACATAATCTGAGCCATCCATTTCGCGTGTGACCTTTGACTTGGAGGGAGATCTTGTGGCTCACATTCAATCTGAT
>CAWUDS030002478.1:0-25974 GCA_963859935.3 Lathyrus sativus
AACAAGCTCAACGAAAGTTCCAGGGTGGTAAGCCGAGAAGGGTGTTCGAGAAGCCTCCCTCTAACTATGCTGATTTATTGCAGACCTTGTTGGGATTGAATCTGGTGGAGAAAAGAACCTTGGCACCGATAACGGGAACTCCCCCGTACGGCTATGATGCAAATAGGCGCTGCGAGTTTCATTCTGGGGCCCCGGGCCATGATATCGAAGGTTGTCATGCTTTTAAGCACGTTGTGCAGGATCTCTTGGACAACAAGTCTATCAACTTCGGAACGACCGGTGCGAATATAGTCCAGAAACCCATGCCTAATCATGGGGCGAACGCCGTGCTGACCGAGGAAGGTCTGAATCTGATTATGAATGTTGAGGATTTAAAGACGCCGCTGAGCGAAATAAAAAGCCGACTGTTGCAGGGAGGTGTTTACCCGGGTTGTAATGAGTACTGCTTAGATTGTTGGGCCCTGTCTGGGGGGTGTGAGGATTTGAAGAAGGGCATTCAGGCCTTGATTGATGAAGGTGTATTGCAGTTTGATAGAACAGCAATTGATGAGCCGGCAGGGGTAGTAATGGATAATCAGAGTGATGTTGCCACAGTGACAATTCCTAGGAAGACGATCACTATTTCAGCACCAGCTCAGCGACCACCGATTACTATAACTAAAGCCGGGCCAATCCCGTATGAGAACACGAAAGCAGTCCCATGGTCATATGGGCTAGAGGTGTATTGTGACGGGATTAAAATCGATGTTAACAAGCAGTCAGCGGAGGTTGTGGATAATGTTGTGGGCTCAGGAGGCATGACGAGAAGCGGCAGGATCTTTATATCTCCTGAAGTAGAAGCCGAAAGACTAGCAAAAGGAAAAGGGAAAGCGGTTGAGAATGTTCCGGTACAAGCAAATGAAAAAGAAGCAGCGTCGAAGGACGTAGAGGAATTCATGCGCTTAATTCGGAAAAGCGATTATAAAATCGTGGAGCATCTGCAGCAAACGCCATCCAAAATATCTATTCTGTCATTGCTGTTGTGTTCGGAAGCTCACCGAAATGCTTTGCTGAAAGTCCTGGACACTTCTTTTGTACCACAGGATGTCTCCGTGAACCAGCTAGAAGGAGTATTGGCACATGTAAATGCGGGCCACAGTCTGGGCTTTACTGATTTCGACTTGACTCCGAAAGGAAGGGATCATAATATGGCATTACATGTATCCGTTGAGTGCAGAGGGTCGACAATGTCGCACGTATTGGTTGACACCGGGTCGTCTTTAAATGTGCTGCCTAAGAAGGCTATGATGAAGCTGGATGTTCGAGGGATTTTGTGTACACCAAGTGATTTGGTAGTCAGAGCGTTTGACGGCACGCGGAGAACAGTCTTCGGATCGATTACCTTGCCTCTGCAAGTGGGGCCGGAAGTGTTTGCAACGGAGTTTTATATCATGGATATACAGCCTGCGTACAGCTGCTTGCTGGGAAGACCTTGGATTCACGGGGCAGGGGCAGTTACGTCTACCCTGCATCAGAAGTTAAAGTATATGGTCGGAGACAGTGTAGTCACCGTGTGCGGAGAAGAAGACATCCTGGTCAGCCATCTTTCTTCGTTTAAATATGTGGAAGTCGACGGGGAGATCCACGAGACGCCATGCCAGGCATTCGAAGGTTTGCGCATTAAGGACAAGAGTCCCGGGCCAAGCAAAGTGCCAGAGATAGCTGTTTCTTCGTATAAAGAAGCTCAAGCGCTAGTGAAAGCAGGAGAAGCCAAAGGCTGGGGCAAAGTATTGGACATTCCGGTGAAAATGGACCGGTTCGGACTGGGGTACCGACCGTCGTCATCAACTCCTTCCGTGGGGGCCCCTCATTTCAGAAAGTCAATCACCATCTCTGCCAGTGGAGTATGCCAGGAATCTGTCAATGCTGCTTCGGAGTCCGATGAAGGGGACAGCGACTGTGATATGGATGCCTGGATTCAGCCAAGCACGCCAGGACAAGGACTGTGCAACTGGTCTATTCAGGAGCTTGTTCCTGTGACTTTTAAACAGTAATGCTTTGCTTTATTAATTGTTGAATAATCTGATGTCTTGCCCGGGGCATCAGGATTTGCTTAGGGCTGTGTTGTTATAAACATTGCTTCGTTAATCATTAAATAAATGGCGTTTTTTTCATGTGCAAATACTGTAATCCCTGTCTTTCTTGTTTTGTATTTTTCAATAAAATGGCAACGTGGTTATCCGCTTTATACGCATTTTGAAGCACTTAACCCTTTCTTTTGCAGGATAACATTTTCAGATGACATCCTTGAACCACCTATGACTCGTCCCGACTTCGAGCACCCGGTATTCCAGACCGAAGAAGAGGTTGTCGAAGATAGCGACGTTCCTGAAGAACTGTCCTGGTTGGTGAAGCAAGAGGAAAGAGCCATTCTGCCTCACGACGAGGTTATCGAAATTATCAATTTGGGGTCGGAAGGGGTTGAGAAAAATATTCGTATCGGAGCCGCACTGCAGAGTGATATCAAGCGAAAACTGGTTGAAATGCTCCGAGAGTATAATGATGTATTCGCTTGGTCGTATCAAGATATGCCAGGGCTCGATACAGATATGGTTGTGCATCGTCTGCCACTGAAAGAAGACTGCCCGCCTGTCAAACAAAAACTTCGCAGAACTCGACCAGATATGGCAATGAAGATCAAAGAGGAGGTTCAGAAACAGTGGGACGCTGGGTTCCTGGCTGTGACGAAGTATCCCTCATGGGTTGCCAACATCGTACCAGTGCCAAAGAAAGATGGCAAGGTTCGAATGTGCGTGGATTATAGAGATTTGAATAAAGCAAGCCCAAAAGACGATTTTCCACTTCCTCATATTGATGTATTAGTTGATAACACCGCTCAATACTCTGTATTCTCCTTCATGGATGGCTTTTCAGGATATAATCAGATTAAAATGGCGCCAGAGGATATGGAGAAGACTACTTTCATAACGCCTTGGGGAACATTTTGCTATAAAGTGATGCCCTTTGGTTTGAAAAATGCTGGGGCAACATATCAGCGTGCGATGACGACTCTCTTTCATGACATGATGCATAAAGAGATTGAAGTCTATGTTGACGATATGATTGCCAAATCCCAGACAGAGGAAGAGCATCTGGTGAATCTGTTGAAGTTGCTTAAAAGGCTTAGGAAGTTCAGGCTGAGGCTGAACCCTAACAAATGCACCTTTGGGGTGAGATCGGGTAAACTGCTGGGGTTTATCGTAAGCGAAAGAGGAATAGAGGTCGATCCTGCTAAAATAAAAGCGATTCAAGAAATGCCGACGCCTAAAACAGAGAAAGAGGTGCGCGGGTTTTTAGGGAGATTGAACTACATTGCTCAGTTCATATCTCACCTAACTGCTACGTGTGAACCATTATTCAAGCTGTTGAAGAAAGATCAAGCTGTAACGTGGAACGAAAATTGTCAAAAGGCGTTCGATAAAATAAAGAAGTATCTGCAGGAGCCTCCTATTTTGATACCCCCAGTGGCAGGGAGACCCTTGATAATGTATTTGACGGTTCTTGAGGGAAGCATGGGTTGTGTTCTCGGTCAACACGACGAGACAGGGAGAAAAGAGCATGCAATCTATTATCTGAGTAAGAAATTTACAGACTGTGAATCTCGATATTCAATGCTGGAGAAAACTTGTTGCGCGCTAGCCTGGGCCGCCAAGCGTTTGAGGCAGTACATGCTGAATCATACAACCATGCTCATCTCGAAGATGGATCCAATCAAATATATATTTGAAAAGCAGGCGTTGTCAGGTAGAATTGCCAGGTGGCAGATGATCTTGACTGAATATGATATTCAATACGTCTCGCAAAAGGCAATAAAGGGGAGTGTGTTGTCTGAGTATCTGGCGGAGCAGCCTATTGAAGAGTATCAATCGATGAGATTTGACTTTCCTGACGAGGATATCATGTATCTCAAGATGAAGGATTGCGAAGAGCCGTTACCAGACGAAGGACCAGAACCGGGGTCCCAATGGAAGATGATATTTGATGGAGCTGTGAATGCTTACGGTAGCGGAATAGGGGCAATTATCACTACGCCGCACGGGTCGCACATCCCGTTTACTGCCCGATTGACCTTTGCTGTTACCAACAATGAGGCCGAATACGAAGCTTGTATAATGGGGCTTGAAGAAGCCATTGATTTGCGAATCAAACATCTAGACGTATACGGAGACTCAGCTCTGGTGGTGAATCAGATCAAAGGGGAATGGGAGACACGGCAGCCCAATTTGATACATTATATGAATTATGCAAGGAGATTGTTGCCTTTCTTCGACAAAGTTGAATTGCATCATGTGCCGCGGGCAGAAAATCAAATAGCTGACGCCCTTGCCACCTTGTCTTCCATGTACAAGGTCAATTTCTGGAACGAAGCTCCCCAGATCACTATCTCTCGGTTGGACAGGCCAGCTTATGTATTTGCTATTGATGAAGCGTCTGATGGCAAACCGTGGTATTTTGATATCCTTAATTTCCTGAAGAATAAAGAGTATCCGGCTGGGGCATCCAGTCAAGATCAGAAAACTCTCAGGAGATTAGCGGGTAATTTCTATTTGAACCCGGATGGCGTCTTATACAGAAGAAACCACGATTTGGTGTTGTTGCGTTGTGTAGACGAGAAAGAGGCAAAGCTTCTTATGGAGGAAATTCACGAAGGTGCCTTTGGTACGCATGCTGGTGGACATGCTATGACGAGAAAACTGCTGAGGGCAGGTTACTTTTGGCTGACGATGGAAACTGATTGTTTCAAGTTCGCGAGGAAGTGCCACAAGTGCCAAATATATGCTGACAAAATACATGTGCCTCCGAGTCCTCTAAATGTGATGTCATCTCCATGGCCATTCTCAATGTGGGGAATCGATATGATTGGAAAGATTGAGCCGACGGCTTCTAACGGGCATCGGTTCATACTAGTAGCAATCGATTATTTCACCAAATGGGTGGAAGCAGCGTCTTACGCAAATGTAACGAAGCAAGTGGTGGCCAGATTCATCAAGAGAGATATCATTTGCCGATATGGGATTCCCGAGCGGATAATCACGGACAACGGTTCAAACTTGAATAACAAAATGATGAAGGAGCTCTGTCAGAATTTCAAGATCGAACATCACAACTCCTCCCCTTACCGACCCAAGATGAATGGCGCTGTCGAAGCGGCCAATAAGAATATCAAGAAGATCGTCCAGAAAATGGTGGTGACGTATAAGGATTGGCACGAGATGCTACCTTTCGCTTTGCACGGTTATCGTACGACGGTACGCACATCAACCGGGGCAACTCCGTTCTCGTTGGTATACGGAATGGAAGCGGTATTACCATTGGAGGTTGAGATCCCTTCTCTGAGGGTATTGCGAGACGTTCAGCTGGACGAGGCAGAATGGGTAACGAATAGGTTGAACCAACTGAGTTTGATGGATGAGAAGAGGCTAGCTTCTCTGGCATACGGTCGTTTGTATCAAAGACGAATGAAGAAAGCGTACGACAAGAAGATACTTCCGCGAAGCTTTCAGACGGGCGACCTTGTGCTGAAAAGGATTCTCCCGCCGCAAGCAGATCACAGGGGCAAGTGGACCCCCAATTACGAAGGGCCATACGTTGTCAGTAAGGTCTTTTCAGGAGGAGCTTTATTGTTGTCCACCATGGACGGGGAAGACTTTGCATCACCTGTGAATTCGGACGCAGTTAAAAAATACTTTGCTTAAAATAGACCCGCTGGACAGAAAAAAGAGAGTCCAGGCAAAAATGGGGCATCCTGGCGAACCAAAAACAGAATGAAAGGTTCGGGCAAAAATTAGGGATAAAATTTGAAAAAAATGTACACCCGCGAAGTTGAAAACCTACACTGGGCGGCTTCGGCAAAAAGGGGTATCCCGGTGAACTGAAAACCCGTAAAGGGCGGTTCACGCAAAAGTTAGGGATTTGAAAAGCAAATGACTGCGGTCCGAATTCGAATTCAATGAGCATCTGTGCGGGAGAATATGTTTGAGGAGTCAGTTATCGGATACAACCTCTTCAGAAGTAGGGATACCGGGAAAGTATTAGAGTCGGACGAGTCATGGGAGGATCAGTTCGTGGTGTTCATCTGCATCCAGTTGCTGACATGTGCACAAAATTTAATTTGTCAATATTTATGCTTCTTGTGAATACTTGCATACTTGTATATTTGCTTTGCGTAGCTTCCTCTTTTCAGGAGTTACATCCCGTGTACAAAAAACTCCGCCCATTCAGGGGCCCAATCAATGAAAATGTGTTATTCAGTACTTGATGCCTGTTCTTTACTGTTTTGCGCATGATAAAACGCCTAAGTTTGATGAAGCTAGCATGAGTATAACATCACTGGCCCTTGCCAACAATTGTTAAAGCTTTGAATTAACTGAGTGTAACGTCACTAACCTGAATCGATTTGATTGCATAGGCCTGTCGTGTCTTGTTTGTGTTGTTGCAGGTTTCATAACCATACGAGGAAGATGATCAAAAGATTGCAATAGTGAAAGGCATGATCCCCACGCAGGTCATGCATGTTCTTCCTGAAGAAGGATAGAATGCCCCAGCTAGCCGTAGCTTATCCAAAGGACGTGCCCCAGAGAAGTTACTCGTCCTCAGCAGAGTTTGGTGATTCCGAGATCGTAAGGCTGTATTCAGACAGGTTCATCTCCCCCCGCAGGGTCAGGCACTCTTCCCCAGTGGAGTCAGTTAATTTTCCCCAAGAGAATCCAGCCATCCCCAGCGGAGTTCTCTTTTCAGTAAATGTTCTTTCCTTCCAGTGGAATTCGAAGGTCAAGACTCTCCAAAACAGAGTTGATGTTGGGTCCTGTCATTTATTTTGTCAGAGATACTGGTGATATCGGTTCACATTCCAGCAGAAAGTCCGATCGTGTTGTGCGCATCTGCTATTCCTCAGCAAAGTCATATTCCCCAGCAGGGGGTTACTTCAACAAGACGTGTGGTTTGAGTTCCCAACTTCCCAGCAGGGTCGACTTCATCCTACCAGCATTTATTTTGCCGGAATAATTTTGTAGCATCAGGCTATCCCCGGCGAGTCGGCGTTACCCTTCCAGCGTTTATGTTGCTGAAGCAGTTTCTGTACTCTAGTGGTTCAGGTGGAGAGAGCTCTTGCTCAAATAAATTACTAAACAGTCAAGATCTCGGCAGGAGATATTCAATAACAATGTCAGTTTCGGCGATATTCCCCCACAGAGTTATCATGATAAAACTCTCTTTGTCTCCAGCAGAGTCGTTTATGCAAATGTCTCTTATTTTCCCCAGCCAGAGTGGCCAGGATAAGTGTCTTCTTATCCCCAAGCAGAGTTTGTTTGTCATCAACGGATCGCATGAATCAGAATTTCGGAGCGGGCGTCCGATAGTTGGTTTTCAGACATCCCCAGTAGAGTTCATCTCGAAGTCGCTGTCACGTCAGTGCTGAGCAGTTTGTGGGTAAGGATCATTGAAGAATTAAGTCCTGACGTGGACCATTTACTCCTAGAATGACGGGATTTCTTCAGAAGTGGGCGTCCTAACGTGGACAGGTTTGTTTTACCGGATTGGTAAGGTGTGTTAATCCTGACGTGGATAGATTCGGTCTCTCGAAATTTGGAGAAAGGGAGGTCATGACGTTGACAAAAGATTGGTTACTATTCGTGTTGGTATCCGGACGTGGATCATTTTGTTTTCGGCAGATATCTTTATTCGTAATGGTGAAATGTGCGTCCTGACGTGGACAAGTTTGTAGTTCTTTGTGATGACAAGATACAAGAATCCTGACGTGGACAAATTTATCCTTCTTCGTGTTGTTGACAAGGTGTAAGTCCTAACGCGGATATTTCCCCAGCAAGTCGAAGACGTGTGAGTCCTTACGCGGACAAGTCTTATTTCCTCAGTGAGTCGAAGATGCCTGAGTCCTAACGTGGACAAATCAAGACGAGATCAGTGTCCTAACGCGGACGGATCAAAGAGATTATTATTCCTAACGTGGAAAGATGTAGTCCTTACGCGGACCTATCAACAGAAGTGATTCCTACCGTGGAAAGACGGAGATTCCTAACGTGGAAAGATGTAGTCCTTACGCGGACGTATCAGAAGTGATTCCTAACGTGGAAATGACAGTATTCCTAACGTGGAAAAAAGAGAGTCCTTACGTGGACAGATTAAGATGAATTCCTTACGTGGAAAAATGAGTCCTGACGCGGACAAATCAGAAAGAAGTTGGTATTCCTTACGTGGAAAGATCAAAGTCCTGACGCGGACATATCAAGATTGATTCCTGACGGGGAAAGAAATGGATTATTCCAGACGTGGAAAAGTTTAGTCCTGACGTGGACAGATCAAGGTTTGATTCCTAACGTGGAAAGATCAGAGTCCTTACGTGGACATATCAAGAGCATTCCTTACGTGGAAGAAAAATGGCTTTCTTACGTGGAAGAAGTTAGTCCTGACGCGGACAGATCGAAGAAGATGGTTTCCTAATGTGGAAAGATGAAAGGGTTAGTCCTGACGGGGACAGATACAGAGTTTTGATTCCTAACGGGGACAGGTGTTACTCCTAACGTGGAAGAGTTTTTCCTAACGTGGGCGATTCAATTTACGGAAATGCAGATGAATTATCCCCAGTGGAGTTGCCGAGATTTTCCTGGGTTGACAGTAAATGGAGTCCTAACGTGGACAGGTTTTAGTTGAGATTTCTTTGTGTCGGCGACAGACAGAGTCCTAATGTGGACAAGCAAGCAATCTGTTATGACAGAATTCTTTTCAGAACGATGAAGACAATCCCCAGCACGGTCGCGCGAGATCAGTGGGTTGCTCTAACAGTCAGATTCAGCTGACGAATGTCATTCCTCAAGCAGGAGCGCAGTTTATTTCTGCGATTGGCAAATTTCTGGTTTCACTAGTATTCAACCGTCTCGTACCGCGAATGTCTGAAGGCTCCGGGCTCTTCATCCAATCGGGTCCAAGTCGCTTGAATAGGGGCAGCTGTTGCACCCTAAAATTTGCTCAACCTTATTCCTTGGATTTATGTTTCATTATCATTAGCATTTGCATATAGAGTCATGTACATAGACTAACCATCTGCATAGCATAAGCATAGCAAGTCATTCAACAGGGGACCAATCATTATTTTCATCTCTAGGGGCCTAGCAAGAGGTTATTATCCTAATTCCATCCTACTCAAGTCATCAGGAAAGAATTTGAAAGCAAAGAGTTCAGCAGACCAAGCCTTGAGTCCATCTCCTAGCTGAGGGTATCTGAGGATCAACAAGAGGGTTATGAGCTGTGAGGTGAAAGCATGGAGAGCATCTAGGCATCTTGAGAGACTTATAAAGTCATTTGGAGAAGAAAACAAGTCATTGATGAAAGCACAAGAGCTATAGTTGAAGACAGTCAACTAGGGTTTCATCTGGGTCAACCCTAGGTCAACCCTAGGTCAATTGACTGACTTAAAAGGGCATTCAAGGCTATGGGAGAGATGTGGGGATCAATATTGGACATGGAGAATAAAGATATGGAGATATGACAAGGAGAATTCAAGAGAAATCAAGGAGAAGAGGAGTTACTAAATTAGGGTTTCTCTGTAAAATCCCCTAGTTTAGGTCAAATTTCCAAGCAAGATAAGTCAAAATGCTAGCTTCAAATGGCTTCTTGGCCAACATGAAACTTGTAGAGGATCTCAAGACCTTTAATTTGAGTGGTGGAAGACCTCAAGGAGATTTATAGAACTCAAGTTATGGTCCTTACAAGTTACAGGTCATCTGGGGTGTCTGAATTTTTGTCTGTGAAAGTGACTTGACTTCCAAGCAATTTTTGCCCCTCAAGGAGATTTCAAATGAATTCTTGGTCAACATAAGAATTGTTCCTCATTGTCTTAGCTTTCTAGAATGGTATGGTATGCCTTCATATGATGTGGAGAACTCAACTTATGGTCTTGACAAGCAAAGGGTATTTTGGGCATTTGTGAATTACAGGTCATTTTAACCTATACCCAAAACTCATACAAGGAGGCCTCAAATGGAAAAACTTACAACATCAAACTTGCTCCAAATGGGATTTTAAGTCTAGAAAGAAGGTCACAAGTTATTGGAAAAGCTCATAACATGAAGTTGCATGATTGGTCCAAAGTTGAACTAAAATGGCTTATAATTCAAAGAAATTCAAAGTGAAAAATGGTTTGGGAGATTTATAAGTCCAAATGGAGACTTCCAATATATGATTTTGAATGGAAAAACAATTCTAAGAACAATGGTTCAAACATTTTTTTGAGTTTAGTGGAAGATTTCAAAGTTATCCTTGGTTGCTTGCATTTTAAGAAACATTTCAAAAATGAGCCAAAGTTTGAAAACAAGGGAATGTGCAAGATGGATCTAGAATGTACCATTGGGGTCTATATATTCATGAAAGGAGAACTTGGCAAGGGTTGGCTTCATTTGCACCAAGAGTTTCACAAATTCCCTCATTCTTTTCATTGAAGTTTCATTGTAATTCTCTCAAAATCTTCACAAAATCATCATCCACATTGATTCAATTGTGCTCCATTATCATCATAGATCAGAATTGAGGCAAGGCTTTGGTGATTATCATCCATTTTCGAGTGCCTTTTGCAAGAACATCAAAATCACAATCTCAAGTGGATAGCATAATTCTGGCCAAGTCTCATCCAAAGCTTGCATACAGAATCAAGTTCATCAAGGAGTGATCAGGATTCAACACTCAAAAGCCTCAGATCTTCCATCTCCATAGCTGTTCTCAAGGTTTTACATCAGGTAAGTTTTCCTTCGATTTGCTTAATTCAGTTAGTTTCACATGATTTTGTTAGTGTAGACTTGATCTAGGTGGTTAGGAGATTAAGTTAGATGAATTTGGAACGATTTGGTGATGGTTAGTGACAGGTGTAGCAAACTGTTAGTGTCTATATCTCTTAGATTAGTGCCTCATAATTATAGCTTGATAGCATATATTAATCTCCATTAGCTGTAGGTTAGTTTAGTGTAAGTTTGAGGGAGAACTATCATGATGCATATCAGTGTAATTCTATGGTGATCAGAACTTGGTGCCATCGGGTTGAAGGATATATGGACTTTCAGACTGAATTGAATCCACAGGATTGTAGAGGGAGAGATTTAGCATGATTTTCACGTTTACATCGTGTGGATTGGTTGCCTGTAGAGTGAGAACAGAGGGATGGAAGATTGCTCGTGCATGGCCATTCATGGAGGTTGAAACCCTAGGTTCAGAACCATTGGGGAAGACATAATCTGAGCCATCCATTTCGCGTGTGACCTTTGACTTGGAGGGAGATCTTGTGGCTCACATTCAATCTGATTTGTGGAGGGAATTGACCTGGGTGCCAAAACGCACCGTTTCATTAATTGAAACGGGCGGGCCTCAGGATGTTATGCTATCCCCACCCCCAGCTTTCAGGCCCAAACCAATTGCAACGTGATTTCCATTCTATTCTCACCCCCCAGCGTATGTTTTTATTGTCTCTAATTCTGAGTAATTCTGGGCCTTGGTAAAAGCGCTAATTGCACCCCCCACTGTGTGGCCCATCCTGATTTGAACTGGGGCGAGTTTCTATTTCAACCCCCTCCCTCATTTTTAATTCATTTTAATTTTCTTAATTCATTCTAATTTTCACCAATTTCATTAATTCATAACTAATTCATAAAAAATGCATTTTAATCCATTCTTTTTACCATATTTTCATTAAAATGTCAAGAATATTATAGGAAAATAAAATTTCATTTTTAGTTTTATTTCATATTTTTTTCATATTTTCTAAATAAATGTCATATTAAATAATTCATTTCATGCATCATTTTTATGATTTTTGTTCTCTCACATGCTTTAATATTTTTTGATCATTCTTTTCATATTGTTTAGATGAGATATTAGGCTTATAGAAATATTTTAGTTCCCATTTTTAGAGGTTAATTTTAGGTGATTAATAAATGCTTGAATATCATGAGCAAAACTAGGGTTTTTTAGGTAACAACTTAGGAAGTTCAATTTTCTCCCTTAGGACTTAGGGTTTGAATAGGTTAGTTATGGGACTATAGGGGCTATGGGTAGTTATTAGATCCCTTAGAGAAAAGTTAGGATTCCCCTACTGATATTATTACTGTCTGTATATCTGTTGTCTGGTGTGGTGTGCCCTCTGGGGTTTATTGAGTGTTTGTATGGGTATTGGGTTTGTCTGGGGCCCTGGGGAAGCTGAAGATTGGTGAAGATGAAGCTATTGGAGATTCAAAGATTGAAGATCAACTGTCAGAGTTGAGGAGGTGTTTCTTGCTAGCAGCTGCTGAGGAGACTAGAGTTTAGGAGCTAGGCAGAGCTCTAGATTAGAATGATTGTTTCTCAAACATGGATTGCCTTGTCTGCATCCATTCTTCTCTGTGATTCAGAGTCTCTCTAAGACACTCACCCCCTTCCTTTGGAAGGCTTGGTGACAGTGTCTATGAGATAGAACTCTTGAGAGAAAATGTCTCTTTGTGTTAGAAGCAGTCTGTTCACCACCTTTGGTAGTCAGCTGATTGCTTAACACCCAATTCACTCTTGTGACTGATCCCTCATCCTGGAGGTTTGAGTTTGAAGAAAAGCCATTGCAGATGGAAGACTGATGATCAAAGCCCTTACCTGAAGGCCATGAAGATGGAGATTGGTGCTTGTTGAAGCCTGTAACTGATTGGAGATTACTTGAAGCCAGATGTTGATTCAGAGCTGCTGATGCTGTTTCTTTTGCTGTATTTCATTTGCTGATGTATTGATTGGTTTTCTGAACTGTATTGTTTGCTGTTTACCCTGTTGGGTTGAAAGTGAAGCCTGTTCACTTTTGCCTATTGTTTTCTAGGTTCGAGGTTGAGTGGGACTCCCTTGCCTCGCTTGTACTGTTGCATCCATGCATTTTACTGTTTTACTGTATATATCTGATATTGTTTCTGTTTCTGCCTATCCCGTAGGATCTCTGTTTCTCTCTGTGCAAGAGAGGAGCATGATAGACACTAGGTCTTAACCCATGCATGATAACATTAGGTTAGTTTGTTTCCCTTCGCAACCGTATGTTAGAGTTCTGTCTCTTTCTTTCTCAAAACAAACAGAAAAACACATAAAGATTTCAAACACAATAAAAGACACTTCTTCCGTAAAAGAACGTGAACTCATCAAAGCGTCATTTTTGTCCGCCGGGACTGTTAATCAGAAAACCTTTTCAGAAGGAATAAAATCAACCAAGACAAGCTTGTGTCGTACGTGGCCCGAACTACGTTTGCTCTGATCTTTCATGCTGTATGGAAGTACGTAGGCATAGGATGCGATATCCTAGCGAGCAACCTTCCCCTCCTTTCCTGTAGGTAGGCGAACTACGTTGACTCTGATTTCTCGTTCCAGACGGGAATACGTAGGCATAAAGTGCGATACTTTGCCGAGTCATTTTTTTATTATTTTCATTTTTTCTTTTCTTTTAACCCCAGACCTTTAGCGTAGATAGAATAACAATCCATACCCGAAAACAAGCGTGGATCCCGTCGAGTACGACGGACGTGAGGGGTGCTAATACCTTCCCCTTGCGTAACCGACTCCCGAATCCAGGTTTTGGTTGCGATGACCATACCTTTCCCGTGTTGTGCGAGGTTTACTCTGAGCGTTTCCTTTCCCTCCCGTGGGATAAATAACGCACGGTGGCGACTCTTCTGTTCAGCCGGCGCCGATTTTCGCAGTAGCGATAGCTGGCGACTCTGCTGGGGATCCAACGTCCCCTGGCTGCTAAGGACTGCGATGGTTCTTATGCATTTGGGATCCAACGTCCCTTAAGAGAGTCAATCCTAACGCTTGTTTTCCCGTCGAGGATTTTGTATGGAGTTATTGTATATTTCTAACCCAGTATTTTTCAGCTTTATATATATTGATTATTGTTGCTGTATCTGGGGTGTGACGGGTGTTCTGATATTGAGAGATAAGCCGGACCTGGGCTTGAGTGCACCTAGAATTAGAGTAGAAATTAGTGGGCGCCCGCTTGCTTTGCTTGCTTTGGTGTCCCATGAAATCTACACTCAGACGAGGTTCCTCTGGTTGGCCTCCTGCCCCTTCCTTTGGTTGGTGTGGGTTGCTGGTTAGTTGAATTGTCGACTCTGGGGACCGATCATTTGGAAATTGGCTGAGTGAGGCCTCTTCAGGATTTGATGATGCCACTCCTTCTGGGAATCGTATCATTAACCCTGAAAGTCTGTGACGCCGACGACCGCATAGGATGCCGTACCTTGTGCCAGTTATAGGGCCACCCACCTGTGAGGGGATTCAGGGTTATGCAGGTAACTAGACCTCCAGACTACCGGTTATTTCTTGATCAGAGATCCGGGTTATTTATGGAGAGTCATTAGGTCTGCCAGAGACCATGTGGAGATTTATTCTGAGGTCTGTCAGAGACCATGTGGAGATTTATTCTGAGGTCTGTCAGAGACCATTTGGAGATGTATTCTGAGGTCGGTCAGAGACCATTTGAGAGGTGTTTTGAGGTCTGTCAGAGACCAATTATGGATATGATTTGAGGTCTATCAGAGACCAGGTGGAGTTATGGTTTGAGGTCTGTCAGAGACCAGTGTTGGAGTTCTATTTTAGGTCTATCTGAGACCAGGGTTTGGTGACTTCTGGATGGTCTATCTGAGACCTTTCTTGATTGGGTTTAGGCTATTCAGCTGCAGCTTTGGTCCCTGTTGAATGTTACTTGCATTGCATCCTTGCATATCCATTATCATTTGCATTTCACTAACGTGTGTCTGTGCTGCAGGTGCATTTGCATTTCCCTAGTTCTAGTGCCCAGACTTCTGAGTGGTTGATCATGACTAGCCTGAGGAGAACAGTTGCTTACAAATTGCCTACGCCTGATATTGTTCCTTTACTGGGGTTGATCTCTCTTGCTGATGAGGGTGTTCGTAGGAGTTTCCGGATGAGTTATGGTAGATTACTGAGATTGGTGTGCAAACCTACAGAGGTAGAGTTAGATGGGCTGTATGCTTTGATGCAATTCTACGACCCTGCTTTGAGGTGTTTCACGTTCTCTGACTTTATTATGGGACCAACTCTGGAGGAATACGCTGAGTATGTTGAGCTGCCTGTGCAGAACCAGGTTCCATTCATTCATTATGACGCCAAGCCCAAGCCGGAGGATTTGGCAAAAGCCTTGCATATTGATGCTTCTGAACTTGTGACTACTGTTTCTCGTGGAGTTCCAGGCTTCTCATTTCAGTTCTTAGTGGGTAAAGCCCAAGAGTACGCCAAGAATGGGTGCTGGGTTGCTTTCAACGCTGTGTTGGCCTTGTGCATTTATGGCATAGTACTGTTCCCCAATATACCGGATTTTGTGGACTTCGATGCTTTCTACTTGTTCGCCGCTGGTAATCCTGTACCTACCTTGCTCGGAGATCTCTACCACTCGCTGCATTACAAGAATGAGAAGGGAAGAGGGAAGAATGTTCATCTGTGTGTACCCTTGTTGAGTATGTGGTTTGAGAGTCACCTTCCTAAGAGAGGATCTGCTGCAGAGACTACAATTCCAGTTGGTTGGCCAGAACGCTTGATGAGGCTATCGTCGGAAGATATGGAGTGGTTTGATAGAGACCTGTTGGGATCTGAGCTCATCTTCAGCTGTGCTGGGTACCCTAATGTGCCATTGATAGGAAGAAAAGGGTGTATCAATTACAACCCTTCTCTATTCATTCGCCAGTTCGGATATGCGCTGAGGAATCCACCTCAAGAGGAAGAAGTACAGGAATCTCTGTACTTCACCGGTGACGTGAAGGGGGAGTTATTAGCCAAGTTGCGACGTGCCTGGACGAGTATTAACCACAAAGGGAAGCCGTTGTTGGGAAAGAATGACTGTCAGGCCTATGCATCTTATAGAGTTTGGATTCAGGAAAGGGCTAGTCAGTTGAAGATGCCGTTTCCAGATGCACCAATTCTTGTTCCTATTCCGGTAGAAGAGCCGACTACTGTTTCTAGAGAAGCATATGAACAGGTTGTGAAGGAGAAAGAAGTCTTGATGAAGATTAATGAAGGGTTAGAGCAAGAGTTAGCCCAGGCGCGCAGCGAGAAAAACAAGGCCGTATATGCTTTCCAACAACAGATTGAGCTGGTAAACAGGTTAGGATCTGAGTTGACCGAGGAAAAGAAGAAGCGTGAACGTCTGGGGCAAGAGTTCAGAAGTTCTCATGACATGCTGGAAGCCAAAAAGAAGGCGCTCGACGCAGCACACCGAGAGATCTCCTCTTGCAATAAGACTTGGAATGCTACTCTCACCAATAACAAGAAGAGGGAAGATAAGCTGAAGCAGCAAATTTCCGACCTCGAAGAGAAGTTGAAGTCTAGCATCAAGAAGTGTGAGGAAGAAGTGATGAACCGGTATAGTGTCCAGCATGCACTGAACAAGGCAATCAAATCCAGAGATGAAGCAGTGTCCCAGAAGCGAAAGTTAGAAGATTGCTTCGGAGAAGCAACATGGGAAGAAACTGCTGAAGACGTACGACGTGTCCTTAAGAGGAGAAACCAGCTTGTTGAAGGGCTGCTTGATCGACCAAGCCATCCGGAGACCAAGAAGTTGATAGAGGAGTACCAGACTTTTGGGAGGATTTGATCATTCCATTATTTGTATGCTTTATTTGCATAGTGCTGACCATCACCAGGATTGTTGGTTGAGGTCATGCCATCTTTGTACTCTCAGTGATATTGTACCCTGGGCTTATTGATTCTCTCTGTTATATATGAGGCTTTCTATGATTCAGCTCCGATATTCCTATTGTCAACACCGTCACTACACCGGCACCTTCTATTCTACACGATCCAACTGTCGGAAAGTCATGGACCAGATTCAGAACGAGATGCAGGATGTACGCGAGAAGCTCGCCCTCTTCATGCAGACCATGGAGGCTATAGCAAAAGGGCAAGAGAATTTGCAGGCCATGGTCCAGCCTTTGTTGGCTCGCAACGCTGGTCATGGTAACGAAGATCATCAGTCTGTCCGGGTTGATACTGCTCATAGAGATGGCACTCCCACGCCAGTGGCTCCGCCTGTCGTCAATGTGACTGCTGCTAACGTCAACAACGCTACCGCTGCTGTGAATGGTAACGTCGGAGTTGGAAATGAAACTGCTGTCCATAACGCTGGGCTGGGTGATGTCAATGTGGGAGATAATCTCGGAGGCAATGGCTTTGTCAACGCTGGGTTCGGATTCAACGATCAGGGATTCGACAATACTGGCAAGTATGGCTTTAATGCTCAAGGCTTTGGGCAAGATGGTTATGGTATGGTCAATCAGGGCTACGGAGGTTTTGGAAACGGAAACGGTGCTGGATTTATGGCTGGTGGTCCTGCTGGAGGTGTTCAAGGGTATGGCAACAGAGGCCGAGTTCCGGGGATGAATCAGGTCAGAGCTGGACGTAATAATGCATATGATGGATACGGGGCTGGAAACGGGGCATATGATGGATACGGGGCAGGGAACAAGTTCTTATTTTATGAGAAGCTTTGAAAAAGATCAGAAAGTAGCCAAAAGTGTCCTTGAATTCATGCACTTGTACTTAGCCAAAATCTGCCTTGAAAAATCATCTCTATTATAGCTTCTTGAAAAAAGAACATAAATTCATGCTCAAGCAAAAGAAATTTATGCTCTTGGTACCATTGGAAAGAATACATAATGTACTACAACTTTCATGTTGATAACCTGAAGAAATTCACCTTGGATCATGGAGAAAACTGGTCATGAACATTGGACTTTGTGGTTGTTTAACACATAGAAACATTTCTAAGTTCTTTGACATTTTGGATCCAATTCTTATGAGTTTTAGATCCAATTCTTCCACAAGATTGAAGTGTATGATGTCAACTTTAAGTGCATACCTTGGGCATGAAAAATGATGGCTTGAATTGATAACAAATTGGTCACAAAGTAATGCACTTGTTAAGGTGAAAATCTTGGAAATTTTTCTAAGTGTTTGGAATTTCAAAATGTTAAGAATTTTCAATTTTGATCAATCATAACTTCCACTTCAAGAAAGCTTTTATAGCATGAGATGTCATTGTCATACCCCAATTTTGTCCACCCTTCATATGTTTTCGAGTGGATTTTATTACGAATAAATGAGATAGCGTAGTTGGTAAGCAGGTATGTGTAAGACCTTTAATCATAAGGTTGTGGGTTCAAGTCTTGTTGTATTACTTTTTGTATTTATTTTCCTTTTTGTGTGTTTTCATTAAAAAAAGGTAAAAAGATCATTTTTCCATTGTTTAATTATTATTTTTATTTTTTATTTAGGAATATTTTAAAAAATAGTTTTTTACTTTTAAATCTTTATTTTATGCATTAAATAAATAAATAAAAATCCAAAAATAAAATAAAATCTCAAGACCAATTAAAGATTCATTCTAAAACAAGTCTTAAACATAATCTAAACATGTTTGAATGAAAGAAGAAAGTTTTCAAAATCACAAAACATATTCCAAACATGTTCCTGACAAATTTGAATTCCTTTCAAATCAGTATCTCAATGTCTATAAAAGAGAAAAAGAGACCAACATTCAAGAAAATGGGGGACATCACAAAAACAACAAAAAAACCTCATCCTCTCATTGACTGCTATGAGAACCACTATCTCTTCTTTCAACAAAATCAAAAGCAATAATCTTCTCTTTTCTTTATACTTTTTGTTTTTGTTTTGTTTTAATATACTTTTGTTTCATGTGAGATTTATATATATAATATATAATGTTTTGTTTTAGTCATATATATGTATATATGCTTACGATACTTTTGTAATATATATATATATATATATATATATATATATATATATATATATATATATATATATATATATATATATATATATATATATATATATATATATATATATATATATATATATATATATATATATATATATATATATATATATATATATATATATATATATATATATATATATATATATATTGTTAAATTTAGTTTATATATGAGTCTACTTTAGCTTAGAGCTACATCCAATTGCCTTTTGATTTCATTTGGTTTCTGCCTAGTGGCTTACTCTTGGGCCTTCTTACAATGAGTACTCATTGGATTGGGTTCGATTTAATTATTTTATTATCTATTATTCTCATTCGACAAAATGTACCCCAAATCCCATGACGTGTAATAACTTTATTGCTTTCCTTTATTTTTTTTATATATGTCTTGCCATTGCACCGACTAAACCTTTTTTTCAAAAATAAATTCTCGATCCAACGTCGAGCCATTTTACACCATTGTAAGTCGATTGCCTCGTGAGTTGCCATCAACCTCATAGTCACCATATACAACATTCATAGCTTACTCCTGGGATTTCTTATAGTGAGACCTATCCGATCAATTACTTCTAGTTGGTCGTTTAGAAGACTAGCCCGCTTTGCTAGTGCACACGATTAAAATTCAATTTATTTATGTTATTTTGATTAATTGATGATGTATATTCTTGATGTTTCACCTTGTGAGTTGATTACGTGCCTTGATCCTCGCTTTTTACACATGTTGTTAATTTTCCATGATCTTGATGTTTGTCTTGTTGATTTTTTTTTACTGGTGACTTTTGAATCTTCATGATTATCGCTTGTGTCTAAATCCAAGGGAAGGACTTTTTTTGACTTTATAGTCATGGGCCTTTTTATTCATCTGCATCGCTTACTCTTTGCTTGATCCATGTTTCCCCTTAGACTGATCACCTTACGATGAACCTACATACTTGTATCCTTAGGCTAGTTTCCATGAGGATTTCAACTCTAGATAACTTACAATAAGTTCCCATTCTCCCACGAGAGAACTAAACACTAGTCATCTATGTATATGAGATCTAAATCTCCTACCCCATAACATTGTTGAGCAAGATGTAGATTCTTTTTCACTTGAGAGAGGTATGTGTCATACTTGTCGATTCTATACCCGAGTTGGAGCCATTCTCTTAATGTGAAATAAAGATCCATCTTCCGCATGTTTGTGGTGGTTCAATTGAGTATTCTCCTTAAGATAACGACTTGTCTTTTCCTCCTGAAACCATCCGACAAACTTTATTTACCCTTATTAAGGGGAACTACGAATGATCTGATTCCATTTCCGTCAAGATACGTAGGAACAAGATGCGGTTTCTTGGCAAGCATACTTAGAAATAAACCCCTAGGTTCACCTTTAGCAAACAATAATAACATAATAAAATAAGAGGTTCCTGTAGAGTACTACAGATTCTAGCTTTGCATGGCATTGCATACTCATGGGTTATTTCGATCTTTACCCTTCCCTTGGACAAATTAAAGACCGATGGTGAATAATGATTTGTGATTCAAGTTAATCAATAGCTTGGTATCCAATTCTCACTGCAACAGTCATCTTTACATACATTCTTCAAGTATTTCCATTGGATGTTTTGAGGAAAAATTTATGATCTTGGGAAGTATGTCACTTATTCAAGCATTTCTATAACTTAGAGAAAAAAAATCAAGAAACCCTAATTTTGCAAATTTGGTTCCTTTTGTAATTTTCTTGATTCATCTTGATAAAATGCATCCATTAAACATATTTTAATGATTTTTGACCTGAGGAGTTCATGGTTGACCAAAAGTCAAACTTTGACTGTGTGCACCAGTTGACTTTATATTAGATGAACTTGAATTTGCAATCTTCAAAAGATCAATCTTCTTGGGAAATTTAGATCATGTGAGTGGAATTCAAAGATGTACTTTTGGCCCTTGAATGGTGTCTTGAAGTATGGGATCATTCTCAGATGAAAAAGTCAAATGGAAGTCATCTTAAGTCAAAACCCTAATTTGGGGCATCAGATGAACTTGAGGCTTGATGAACTTAAAATGATGTAATATTGCAATTGATTGTGAATAAATGGAAACTCTTAATCACATGGCATGGATTAGGAGCTTGAGACTTTAAGGATCACACAAATCTTTAGCTAATCATCAGCTCGATCACCTTGATGCAAACCCTAACTTGTAAAGCAAGCAAAACACATATTTTTTTAAATATTTTTAATAAGGGCTAGTGATGCATAAAATACATACATAAAATGGTTGATGCTATGTGAATTATGCAAATAGAGGTATGACCTCAGGGGTAAAATTAGGATATGACAAAATGTTTACACGATATCCAACTCATCTGATTTGTACTTGGGATGTTTACACGACATCCAACTCCTCTGATGTTTAAGGTGTCATCACAGCAGAATCATTAATAAAGAAATTAACAACAATATTGCAATGCACAATATCTAGTCTCATAAACGTTAACCTTATAACATAAAAAATGAGTTCATAACGAACAACTCAAAACAACTTAGAAAATCTCAACAACAGAAATAGTCTCGAATTCAAACATAAACGACATAAGAATCAATTCAAGTGTTTATCCTTCAACCCAATGTTACATGATCAGAGCAAGGCACCACTAGTCAAAGTGATAAACTAACGAAGTAACCCCAAGATCTATCTTCTACTTACCTCAACAATGCTACTCCTGAGTATCTGCACGATGCCCATGTAAAGGCAACATTCAAACAAAATGGGTGAGAAATACATTCAAATAATTAACGGTGCATAAACAATCAGAGTATATTAAATACAAAATAGTTAAAACATAATCCACTATACACCAGAACACATGTATTCAAGTTTCATCCACTTCACCACAATACACAATCAATATGCAATGTGACTCTCAACAGCATTCTAGACTCATGCATGCGGTACTGATCTCAACAATGGTTCCAATTATGAATCAGGTTCCAATCAACTGCAAACCCATGAGCCCCACACCGAGCTCAAAGCCTCAACATCAAGCTTGGTACAATTACCGGTCACCAACATCGAAACCTATAATCTCTTCTTTCACAATAAAAACAACTCATGATGCATGGATGAATGTATGCATGCATCATTACAATAACTCAATAACGTAAACGATATCGTATCAACCACATAATTTCCTGTACGACATCAACATGATAGTTTCACATTGAAACCATGCATCACAACCCACATTTCATCAAAATACAACAATCAAACAACCTGCAATTGTATTAGCAATTTACCACATCAATTCATCAACAACGAAAACTTAGCGTTTCGCTAAACCGTTCATCACATCATCATGAAACAGTACACATATAATCCCAGTTTAATCACCCTAAATCTCTCTACTAGTGTGTAATTCAGTGTGTTATCTTTCCAACGCTTCGAACGACATGTAAATCAGAATTATGGAATGAAAGTTATGACCATATTAATTGGGATATGTCAACTAACTCGAAAACAATTTTTTCTCAAAATTGTACTGGGCGATCGATTGCATTCAGGGTTCAATCGACTATCACTGAAGCTTTTTTTTAAAAAAATTGCATTGTACAATTGATTGAAGTCAGGGTGCAATCAATTACACTGAAGGATTTTTTCCCCAAAATTTGCACTAGTGCAATCAATTGCAACTAAAATATTTTCTATACAAAAAATAATTTTCTCTGTTACGATTGCAAAAATATTTCTAACCCTTAAAACCTCATACTAGTACCAAATTAATCCACCAAAATCTCTAAAAATCACATTCTAACATCATCAATGGATCAAACAAAATAAAATTGACACATCTATAATTTTTCTTCATGACTTCATCACCCAAAATCATGTCCTAAAACCCCAAATTTTCATCAATTCTCAAGAAAACATCAACCATATATCAATACACACAATTGCAAATCAAAACATATCATATGAAAACAATACCATCTTCATATATTCATCAAGGTGAGAACAACCCTATTGGAGGTTAAGGGAACCTCTCTACTCATTCATGATTCAATACCCACAGATGAACAATCCCCCCCCCCTTTTACCTTGGATTTTCATAAATTTCTAACAAAAGAAAGGTGAATTGGTGTTCTTTCCTCAAGCCCTAACATTCTGCTTCAAGATTTCTCTCCAAAACCCTTTTCTATTTCACGTATTGATAGAATGAGGGTTATTTCTCTCTAGTTTTCTATTTTTATAAAATAATTAATCATCTCTCTCTAATTACATCTTTGGCCCAACTAACTAAACCCCTTACTCCTTGTTCTTATTTATTTCTATCAATTCACATTTTTCACCCCATTCTTACTAATCCTTCATTTCTATTATTTTAATTTATTAATTCTACCCAACCAACTAATTAACATTCCCAATTCACACAAAATAATTATTTAATTAATTTTGCACCAATTAAATTAAATAAATAGATAGAATAATCATTAATTCTAAATTAGGGTGTTACAACTCTCCTCCACTTACACAAATTTCACCCTCGAAAAGTACCTGAGGAAAACAGAGTCGGATACGACTCTCTCATCTGCTCCTCATGCTCCTAAGTCATACTCCCACGAATTGATCCTCACATACAATACTTTCACCAAGGAAATACCCTTACCATGCAATTTCTTCACTTCTCGATCCTCTATCCGCATGGGTGATGCCTCAATAGTCAGATTCTCTCTCACCTATATACCGTCCACATGGACCACATGAGATGGATCTGGAATGTATCACTTCAACTGAGACATATGAAACACATCATGAAGATTAGCAAGTGGTCGTGGCAAGGAAAGCCGATAGCCCACCTCTCCTATCTTCTGTAAGATCTAGTATGGAACAATAAAATGTGGCGTGAGCTTTTGAGACTTCAAGGCTCAAACAACACCGGTTACTGGATAACTCTAAAAATTACATGTTCCCCCTCTTAGAGTGGAAACTATTATTATAAGTGAACTCAGTCAAAGGCAAGTAGTTATCCCAAGCACCTCTTTGTTCTAGCATACAAGCTCTCAATAAATCTTCTAAAGATTGAATAGTCTTCTCTGTTTGACTCTCCGTCTACCAATGATAAGCATAAATCAACCTCAACTTGGTATCCAAAGGCTTCTACAACTCTTCTAAAATCTCAAAGTGAACGTCGAATATCGATATAATGCAATACTCAAAGGAATACAATGCAAAATGGAAATCTTCTCAATACACAACTCGACCAAGTTCTGCAAAAGAAAAATAATATTAATCGGAATAAAATGAGCCAATTTAGTCAGCATATCCATAATCACCTAAATGGAGCCACATTCATTTGTCGTCTTAGGAAGATTTGTCACAAAATCCATAGAAATACTATCCCATTTCCACTTTGGAAGGCTCAACGATTGCATCAGACCCAATGGCTTATGATGTTCAATCTTTGATTTTTGACAGACCCCAAGCATAGACAAACTCAACTACCTCTTTCTTCATACCAGACCACCAAAACAATTTCTTCAAGTCTTGATACATCTTAGTAGCGTCAGGATGAATATTTAACCCACTCTTATGACCTTCTTCAAGAATACTTTTTTAAGTTCTGGTACATCCGGAACACAAACTCTATTTTTAAATATCATCAAACTATTCTCGTCGACTCTAAAGTCACCACCCTCACCTCAGTTAATCAATATTAACCGGTCAATCAATCCTAAGTCCTTCTTCTGGCCTTCTCTAATTTCTTCCAGAATGCCACGAGTCAACTTCAATATATCCAACTTAACATTGTTAGGAGTTCCTTCACACACCAAACTCATATATCTGAATTGCTTGATCAACTTCAATTCTCGCACCATAAGCATAGACATGTGTAAGGACTTACTTCTCAACGTATCATCTTCCTCATTTCTTTTACCCTGATGGTAATTTAGACCAAAATCATAATATTTCAAGAACTCGAGCCATCTCATCTGCCTCATATTAAATTCTTATTGATCTAACTAATATTTCAAACTCTTGTGATCACTAAACACTTCAAATTTGAAACCAAAAAGGTAATGTCCAAATTTTAAGTACAAACACAACAACTTCTAACACTAAGTCATGTGTGGGATAATTCCCCTCATGAACTTTCAATTGTCTAGAAGCGTAAGAACCACCTGTCCATTCTGCATCAGTACACCTTCTAGACTTATCTTCGAAGCATCCAATATACCATAAAAGGTTCAATCAGATTCGGCATTATCAAAACTATATAATCACCGCACTGATGTCTGCATTCATAAATGCCAACATCATAAACACATGCACTCCATCACTCAAAACCTTGTTCACTTGCTTAGCCGACACAAACACTCCTTCGCCTTCATTAATTTCAAGGAACAACACATATTTTTCGTAACAGTTGATATGCACATGGTTGAACTCCAACCAATTCATCCCAAGGATAATATCAAGTTTATTCAGCGGTAGAAAAACTAAGTACATTGTTAGAAGTATTTTTCGGGAGTGTTTTATCGTATCCACAGGGATTGATGAGAATATTTGATGCTTTCCGTTCAATGGTTTAATGATTTAAGAAGGGGGTTTTAAAATTGGTTTCTATTTTGTAACAAGAGTTTGTAAGAAATAAAAACAAAGTTAAATTTGGTTTTAGTTTGATAAAAAGCATGCCAAGATTAGGGTTCACTAATTTGTCTTAAACGTATCCAAGCAATCAAATATGTGAACTTAGTTTTAACCAACATAATTGCGTATCTCGCAAAAACGTTCATCTCTAAAGCGATTTCGTGAATTTTATTGTTTCGACCGTTAAATGATCTCTCTAAATAACACTCGAAACAATAATCATTAAGATCAATACAATGCGAATATCAACTTCCAAATCTATGTCTAGAGTTTATATAGTTGAAAAATGAAGAAATTAGGTCAAGACTTGAAAAGTTCATGTCTAAAGCAATCCAAACCATAGATATAACAAAAGATAGCAAATAAATTCATCTACATTTATCAAAGCCTTGTTCATATACAAAAGATTAAGAAGAATACATAAAATCATAACTAGCTACCTCTAACCTTGACAAAAGAGGGGTTTTAGCCACCCATTTCCATGATAGCTTGAG
>CAWUDS030002479.1:0-27500 GCA_963859935.3 Lathyrus sativus
TTAAATTTGATGTAGTTTGATAGTTAGACATTTAGGTGCTCTAATTAGGGATTTAAGTAGCATGCTTGAACTTCAACATTTTATTTTTGGGGTTTATAGGCCAAATTAGTGTATGGGGAATATATGGGTTAAGGGTAAGTATGTATAGAATCCCCTAGAATTTTACTAGAATATTGCATGGTGTTTTAGTATTTTTCATTGATTTTTGAATATATGGATAGTATGTGTGTTGCTTAAAGGCATAAGTTGTATTGTTGTGTTTTCTTTCCTTCTCTTGTGAGTGTGTGAGCTTTGAGGATTGAGTTGAAGACCTTGTGGATCATCATGGAAGCTTTGAAGACCTTGCAGAGGAGTTTAGCATAGCTTTTGTTGTTTTGTTTATAGGTTTATAGGTGCATAGGCAGAGCCCTAGATAGAATACTTTGTTCAATAAACAAGGAGTGTTTTGTTCACCTCCTTCCTTCTCTATGACACAGAGTCCCTTAAGGGTATTCACCTCTCTCCTTTGGAGGGATTAGTGACCTTGCCCTATAAGGTAGAACTTTGAGAGAGCCTTTCCTTTGATGTTAAGTTCTCAATGGCATCCTTTGGAAGTCAGTGAGCACTGTAACATCCTCACCTCATCTTGTTGACTGAATTTTGTTTGCTGGAGCATTGAAGCCTGAAGATAGAAGCTGAGGCCTTGAAGAGGATGATTCCTTGAAGATTATTGAAGTCTGAAGACTCTGTGAAGATCAAATTGATGCCTGAAGATCCCTGAAGATAGTGAAGCCTGAAGGTAGAGCTGATCAAAGGAGCTGAAGCTCAAGGGAGAAGATGAGTTGATACTCATGTTGTAGGGTTGATACCTGGAAAGCAAGTGATCTCTGAAGTCTGAAGACTGGGTTGATGCTGGAGGAGCTGAGGCTTTCTTCTGTTTTCTTTGATGTATTGTGTGTTTTGTCTGATTTGTCTGTTGCATTAGACTAAGCCCATTTAGAATAAGTTCAGTCTAAGAGCATGAGTGCATCTGATTGTATTGTTATTGCTTGGCTTTGCTTGCGGGTATTCGATAGAGCCCAGCTCCCTTGCCCATGTGTTTACTTTGCTTGATAGCATGATGTCATTCTCTGTCTGTATGATTACAGTTCACTGTTTTTGCTTGATAGCAAGTTGTTTATTTCAGTATGATTACTGTTATTTCATGACTGGCTTGAGGTCGAGACGAGCTTGTGGAGGCTGAAGCCCCACACACATTTCCTCCCTCACTTGCATTGCATGCATTTTACTGTTAAAGCTGATGCTTTTGTCTGTTTTGGTGTATCATTGACATGATCCCTTAGGACTCTCATTTCCTCTGATGAGGATTTGATGATAGACTTTTAGGTTGAAACCTATGCATGACAACATCTAGGAGTTCCCTGTTTAAACCTCAACCATAGGATGAATCCATGGCATGATAACAGTAGGACTTGATAGTCTCCCTCCTAGTTGGGCCTGTTCTCTTCTCATCTCGAAACAGTTTAAGATACAGTAATCATGAATGATTTCTTTCGTACGTTACGAGCCTTAAGCTATCTGAGAAAGGATTGTGGGAGAGTTTCTTTTCCACAGTCTGGATGTTTAGTATGGTACCCTTTGGGTGACATGCGACGCATTCACTCTCAGGTCATAGTCTCTAGTGCGGTTGAAATCGCAAACACAATAAAAAACACTTCTTTTAGGAGATAAGTCGTAGTTTCCCGAACTACGTTTGCTCTGATCTTTCATACCAGATGAAAGTACGTAGGCATAGGATGCGACGTCCTAGCGAGCAACCTTCACCTTCACCTTCACCCGTAGTTAGCCGAACTACGTTGACTCTGATTTCTCGTTCCAGACGGGAATACGTAGGCATAAAGCGCGATGCTTTGCCGAGTCATTTTTCTTTTCTTTTTCAGCCAGCCTTGATAGGTAGATAGATTATAACCAACCCGTCCAAGTAAACAAACAAGCGAGGATCCCGTCGAGTACGACGGACGTGAGGGGTGCTAATACCTTCCCCTTGCGTAACCGACTCCCGAACCCAGACAATGGTTGCGATGACCTTGTCTTACCCTTATTCGTCAGGTTTTTCCGATTGTTTCCTTTCCCGCTCTGAGGGATAAATAACGAAAGGTGGCGACTCTTCTGTTTTGCCGGCACCTTATTTTCGCGCAAGCGACACACACACACGCACACTCACACGCACACACACGCACGTGCGTGCACACACACACACACTCTCTCTCTCTCACACGCACACACACACGCACGTGCTCACACGCACACACACACGCACGTGCTCACACGCACACACACACGCACTCACACGCACACACACGCACTCACACGCACGTGCACACACGCACACACACGCACACACACACACATGCGCACACTCTCTCTCTCTCTCTCTCACACACACACACACATGCGCACACTCTCTCTCTTTCTCTCTCACACACACACACACAAACACACACACATACACACACACACGTGCGCGCACACACGCACACGCACGCGTATAACAATATCAGCACGAGAGGAAAGTCTTTGTTGGGGAAGAGCGACAACCAAGCTTACCCACCTTATTCAGATTGGATCAGAGCCAAAGCCAGCACTATAGGGATGCCATTCCCTCATGTCAGACCAGAGAGTCCTCCACCAGTCGAAGAGCCTACCACTGTGTCTATTCATCAGCACAACCAGGTATTAGCCGAGCGTGATGAATTGAAGAGGGCAAATGCAGAATTAGAGAAGGAGTTAGCTCAGCTTCGAAGTGAGAAGAACGAAGCCGTGCATGCTCTCAAAAAGCAAGCAGAGTCGGTGAGCCAGCTGAGTGCAGACTTGGCAAAGCAGATTGCTGATCGGGAACGCTTAGGTCAAGACTTCAGAGCTGCTAATGATGTGTTGGCTACGAAGAAGACGCATCTGGAGGAAGCATACCGGAGAATATCCAAGTTCGACCAGCATTGGAAGACTTCCATGGCCACCAGGAAGGAGCGAGAAGACAAGCTGATACTGCAGATTTCTAAGCTAGAGACTGAAGTGAAGGACAGTGAACGGAGGTTTGACGAAGAGACCGCCCGCAGGTACTCCGCTGAAGCCCGTCTCAACAAAGCTATTGCTAGCCTGAAGGAGCATAAGCTGATGTTTGAGTCTAAGAAGCGGAAGCTAGAAGATTGCTTTGGCGAAGGCGCTTGGGAGAGTTCAGTTCAGGGGCTTCAGCATACTATCAGGCAGAGGGAACTACTCGTCGAGGGGTTGCTCACTTCGCCAGATCATTCAGAGACAAAGGAGTTATTAGCAGAGTATCGCGCCCGTGGCCGTACTTGACTAGTTATATCCCTGTCGTTTTTGATCTTTGATGTATGTTGACCATCACCAGACTTGTTGGCTGAGGTCATGATGTTGATTTGTACTCGCTAATACTGTGTACAGCCTTGACAGGCCTTTCCATATATATATGAGATTGATGTTTCCATGATTGGGCTCGGATTTCTTCTTCTTCTTGTTATTATCAGCACCGTCACTAAGGCACTAGGATCGGGGAAAAATCTCCCACGCACACAGACACACGCATGCATCTGCATGAAGCATATTTGCATAGTGTATATCTTATTGTTTTTCCTAACCTTTATTGTTGACAGGTTTTTCAGGTTCCGCGCTGCTTCCGATCTCCAGGATTGATCAAAGACTCATCCACCGCTACTCAACTCGCGCCAATCAGACAAGAATCATGGACCAGGTACAGTCAGATGTCCAAGAGCTCCGTGAGCGGATGGATCGTTTTATGGAGCTAATGCAGGTGGTCGCGAATGGTCAAGATCAGCTTCGTACTCTGGTTCAACCTCTGATCTCCAGGGTTGACAGTAATGGCATACTTCACGGAGGGGCTGTGCCCACTCCTCCTCAAGGCGATACTCCACAGAACGTTGTTCCTGCTGCCGGGGGTAACGACAGTGCTAACGGCAATCTGATGACTAATCTCGGACTCAACGCGGCCGGCGCCGTCAATGGTAGTTTGGGAGCCAATGTTAACATGGGGCCGGTCAACGGCAATGCTGGTGCAGGAAATCTGGTGGCGCCTCAACCGTGGCTGGAGGACCATCAGGATGATATATTCTCTCAGAGAGGTATAGAGGCAGAGTTGAATGCCGAGGCTCGACTCAGGTTCAAGGCACTGGAAGACAAGATGAGGAGCATAGAAAATCAGAACACATTGGGCGTTGACATGTCCAACCTCGGGTTGATTGCTGACTTTAAAGTACCCCACAAGTTCAAGGTGCCTACCTTTGAGAAGTATAAGGGTACTACTTGCCCCCGAGTCCACCTCCGATCTTATTATAGAAAGATGTTCGCTTATTCTGACGATGAGAAGTTGCTGATGCACTTCTTTCAGGATAGTCTTTCTGGTCCATCACTCGAATGGTATATGGGCTTGGAGCCCGCTGCTGTGCGCACCTGGAAAGAGCTTGCAGAAGCGTTTGTTCTCCACTATCAATATAATAGCGACTTGGCTCCCAACCGGGTTCAGCTTCAGAATCTCTCACAGCGGAACAATGAAAGCTTCAAAGAATACGCCCAGCGGTGGCGTGAATTGGCTGCTCGGGTTCAACCGCCGATGGTTGAGCGTGAGTTGGTACAAATGTTCGTGGCTACCCTTCCCGGAATCTACTATGAAAATCTGGTTAGTGGCATGTCGGGAACATTCTCGGCTCTTATCACTTTGGGCGAGCATGTTGAGAACGGTATAAAAATCGGAAAAATTCAGGGCGAATCATCCTCAGCTGGAGGAGGTAGCAAGAAACCCTATACTGGCAAGCGCCGAGAGGGAGATGCCAGTGCTGTCACTAATGCTAGGAGAAAGGGCAAGGGCCCTCAGTCTCAGATTGCTAGCATAAACATTCCAGCTGCTCCGCCGCAGCCGCAACAGCAGCAACCTCAACAGCAGAATCAGCAGGGGTATAAAAGATATCAGAATCGGGCTCCTATGGCAAGCCGTCAGTTTGATACTCCACCTATGCCATATGCGCAGCTTCTGCAAACCTTGCTGCAGCTTCAGCTAGTTCAAAAGAGGACGCTGGCTCCCTTAACAGGGGCGCCACCCCCGGGATATGATGCCAGTGCTACTTGTGAATTCCATACTGGGGCACCTGGCCATACGATTGAGAATTGTAAAGCTTTTAAGCACAAAGTCCAGGACTTGGTGGATGCCAAGGTTATCAACTTTTCTGACAACGTGCCCAACGTCACCAAGAATCCGATGCCTCATCATAAGGGGGGCGGGGTGAATGCTGTCATCACCGAGGAGAGTGCGGACTTGCTGACTGGTGTCAAAGATTTGAAGACGCCGTTGAGTTTTGTCAAGGCTAAGTTGCTGAAGAAGGGCTTCTTTCCTGGATGTGGAGAATTATGTATGGCTTGTGCTACGCTTCCTGATGGGTGTGAGCAGCTGATCGAAGGTATCCAAAGTCTGATGTCCGAGGGTATTTTACAGTTCAGCCGGAGCGTTGAGAGCACATCAGGGGAAGTTGTGCTGAAGCAGGCAGACGAAGTTGCTACCATTACCATTCCTCGCCACCCTATTACTATTTCTGCGCCTCGTCCGCCTACTATTACCATCACCAGGGCCGGACCAATCCCATTCGAGAGCACCAATGCCGTTCCATGGCATTATGGCGCCGAAGTTTATTGTAATGGTCAGAAGATAGAGCTTGAGCCGTGTGGATCGACTGTGCAGAATCTTACTGAAGTCAGTGGCATCACTCGGAGCGGTAGAGTGTTCGCACCAGCAGAGGTTGCAGCAGAGAAAGTGGTCCAAGCTGACGCTGTGGATAAGGGTAAAGGTAAAGCTGTTGAAGAGGTCCCTGCAGGGGCAGAGAAGGACTTGCTGGTTAAAGATGCTGAAGAGTTCATGCGACTAATCAAGAAAAGTGACTACAAGATTGTAGATCATCTTCACCAGACTCCGTCAAAGATCTCGATTCTTAACTTGTTGTTATGCTCCGAGGCGCACCGCAACGCATTGCTGAAGGTATTGAATGCTGCATACGTGCCGCAGGAGATATCAGTGAATCAACTCGAGGAAGTAGTAGCCCATGTCAATGCTGGTAATGGGCTGGGATTTACAGATCTGGAGCTGACTCCTAAGGGAAGAGATCACAACAGCGCCTTGCACGTCTCAATAGAGTGCAGAGGCACGATTATGTCGCATGTCCTGGTGGATACGGGTTCCTCGCTTAACATGCTTCCGAAGAAGGCACTGATGAAGTTGGATACCCGTGGACTGCTGTGCACGCCCAGTGATCTGGTCGTGAAAGCCTTTGACGGAACCAAGCGCCACGTCTTCGGAGAGCTGACCCTGCCAATTCAAGTTGGTCCAGAGACGTTCAATGCGGTTTTCTATATCATGGATATCATGCCCGCCTATAGTTGCCTCTTAGGTCGGCCATGGATCCATTCTGCTGGTGCCGTGACGTCCACGCTGCATCAGAAGCTTAAATATGCTGTTGGGGGCAGCATAGTGACAGTCTGTGGAGAGGAGGACATCATGGTAAGCCACCTGTCGTCCTTCAAGTACGTTGAAATGGATGGTGAGATCCATGAGACTCTTTGCCAGGCTTTTGAAACCGTCAGAGTGAAGGAGGTGGCTCCCGTTGTCACAGAGAAGCAAGAGTTGAACCTCTCCTCGTTTAAGGAAGCTAGAGCCGTTGTCGAAGCTGGTTCCACCCCAGGCTGGGGGCATGTTTTGGATATACCAATCAAGCAGGATAAGTTTGGATTGGGATATTCTCCGCAAGCTGAAGCTTCATCTTCTTCTGGTAGCTCGTCTCGTGGGAAAGGGCCGATCCTATTCACCAAGGGGGGAGTAATCTTCGAGAGTATCAATGCTGCGTCGGAGGACAGTGGAGACAGTGATTGCGATCTTGACGCCTGGATTCAACCGAGCAAGCCAGGCGAGCGCCTCCACAATTGGACCATCAAGGAGATTATCAAGCCGACAAGTGAAGAGTAATGATTTGCTTTTTACAATCTTTGTACAACCCTATGTCCTGCCCGGGGCATAGTAGTTTTACTGTCAGGGCCTTGTTGGATTATGTGTATGCATTTTGTTAATAAATAAAAGGCGTTTTCTTCGTAATCAAATATTGTGTTCTCTGTTATTCCTATTTTATGTTTATTTCGAAAAAACAGCAAAATGGCAACGAGGTTCGTGCTAACCTGCATATTCCTGCTTTAAACTTAACCCTTGTTATTGCAGGATCCACGTAACAGACGACATCGACTCTGGACCCTCTACGGCTCACTACGACTTTGATTGCCCGATCTATCAAGCCGAGGATGAGATTGATGAAGACGAAGACCTTCCGGAAGAATTGGCCCGCTTGTTGAGACAAGAAGAGAAGGTTATTCTGCCTCACGAGGAGGATATTGAGATTGTAAATCTGGGTTCTGAGGAGCTCATCAGAAATGTCAGAGTTGGGGCTGCGCTGCAAAATGATGTCAAGCATAGACTGGTCGAGATGCTTCGAGAGTATAGTGACGTCTTTGCTTGGTCATATGAGGATATGCCCGGACTTGACACTGATATCGTGGTTCATCGCTTGCCGTTGCGGGAAGATTGCCCTCCAGTCAAGCAGAAGCTCAGGAGGACGAGACCAGACATGGCTGTAAAAATCAAAGAAGAGGTCCAGAAGCAGTTGGACGCAGGATTTCTAGCCGTTACCACTTACCCTCCGTGGGTCGCCAACATAGTGCCTGTACCGAAGAAGGACGGTAAGGTACGCATGTGCGTCGATTATCGGGATTTGAACAGGGCGAGCCCTAAGGATGATTTCCCGTTGCCTCATATCGATGTGTTGGTCGACAATACAGCCCAGTTTTCCGTGTTTTCGTTCATGGACGGCTTCTCCGGTTACAATCAGATTAAGATGGCACCGGAGGACATGGAGAAAACGACGTTCATTACCCCCTGGGGAACATTTTGCTATAAGGTAATGCCCTTTCAGTCTGAAGAACGCAGGGGCCACTTACCAGCGAGCAATGGTAACTTTGTTTCATGATATGATTCATCATGAGATCGAGGTCTATGTTGATGACATGATCGCAAAGTCCCAAATGGAGGAAGAGCATCTGGTCAATTTGTTGAAGCTGTTTGAAAGGCTTAGGAAGTTCAGGCTGAGGCTGAATCCTAACAAGTGCACTTTCGGAGTGCGGTCCGGAAAGTTATTGGGGTTTATCGTTAGTGAACGAGGTATTGAAGTCGATCCTGCAAAAATAAAAGCTATCCAAGAAATGCCAGCGCCGAAAACAGAAAAAGAAGTTCGTGGTTTCCTGGGCCGAATAAACTACATTGCAAGGTTTATCTCTCAGCTCACGGCCACTTGTGAACCGATGTTCAAACTATTAAAGAAATATCAGGCGATTACTTGGAATGAGGATTGCCAGAAGGCATTCGACAAAATCAAGCAGTATCTTCAGAAACCTCCGATCTTGATACCCCCAGTGGCTGGACGACCATTGATCATGTACCTGACGGTTCTGGAGAATAGTATGGGGTGTGTTCTCGGTCAGCATGACGAGACGGGCAGAAAAGAGCATGCCATTTATTATTTGAGTAAAAAGTTCACTGAGTGTGAATCTCGATACTCGATGCTGGAGAAGACGTGTTGTGCATTAGCTTGGGCCGCCAAACGTCTACGACAGTATATGCTCAACCACACCACTATGCTCATTTCGAAGATGGATCCGATCAAGTACGTCTTCGAGAAGCAGGCTCTTTCGGGCAGGATTGCCAGGTGGCAGATGGTGTTAACAGAATATGACATTCAGTACGTCTCTCAGAAAGCCATTAAGGGAAGCGTATTGTCTGATTACCTTGCCGAACAGCCAATCGAAGACTACCAGCCGATGAAGTTCGAATTCCCTGACGAGGACATTATGTTTCTCAAGGCGAAGGATTGTGATGAGCCATTGCCCGACGAGGGACCAGATAGGAAGTCTCAGTGGAAGTTGATATTCGACGGAGCGGTTAATTCCTATGGGAGTGGTATCGGGGCTATCATCACGACTCCTCACGGATCCCACATCCCTTTTACTGCGAGACTGACGTTTCCAGTTACCAATAACGAAGCAGAGTATGAAGCATGTATTATGGGTCTAGAAGAGGCAATTGATTTGAGAATCAAGAATCTAGACATATATGGTGACTCAGCGCTCGTAATCAATCAGATTAAAGGGGAGTGGGAAACTCGTCAAGCGAATCTAGTGCCGTACATGAATTATGCCAGGAGGCTGCTTCCGTTCTTTGATCGAGTGGAACTTCATCATGTACCTAGGGCTGAAAATCAAATGGCTGATGCTTTAGCCACATTGGCTTCCATGTATAAAGTCAATTATTGGAATGAGGCTCCAAGAATTGTACTTTCGCGTCTTGATAGACCGGCATTTGTCTTTGCGATCGAGGGTGCCACCGACGGCAAGCCATGGTTCCACGACATCCAGACCTTCCTCATGACTAAGGAGTATCCTGCGGGTGCGTCTACCCAGGATAAGAAGACTCTAAGGAGGCTATCCGGAAACTTTTATCTCAATCCTGACGGAGTGCTGTATAAGAGAAACCACGATCTCGTGCTACTCAGATGTGTGGATGAAAAAGAGGCGAGTATGCTCATGGAGGAAGTCCATGAGGGCACATTTGGTACGCACGCCGGCGGGCATGCCATGACGAGAAAAATCCTGAGAGCAGGGTATTACTGGCTGACTATGGAGTCGGATTGCTTCAGATTCGCGAAGAAATGTCACAAATGCCAGATTTATGCTGATAAGGTTCATGTGCCGCCGTGCCCATTGAATGTCATGTCCTCCCCTTGGCCGTTCTCCATGTGGGGCATCGACATGATAGGCAAGATCGAGCCCACTGCATCCAATGGTCATCGTTTCATTCTGGTAGCTATCGACTACTTCACCAAATGGGTGGAGGCAACCTCGTACGCTAATGTGACCAAGCAGGTGGTAGCTAAATTCATAAAGAGGGACATCATCTGTCGCTACGGAATTCCCGAGCGGATCATTACTGATAATGGTTCGAATTTGAACAACAAGATGATGAAGGAGCTGTGCCAGAGCTTCAAGATTGAACACCACAACTCATCTCCTTACCGGCCGAAGATGAATGGCGCTGTTGAAGCAGCCAATAAGAACATCAAGAAGATTGTTCAGAAGATGGTTGTGACGTACAAAGATTGGCACGAGATGCTGCCGTTTGCCTTGCACGGTTATCGTACGACGGTGCGTACGTCGACCGGGGCAACTCCTTTCTCCTTGGTGTATGGTATGGAAGCTGTCCTACCATTAGAAGTGGAGATTCCCTCTTTGCCGGTTTTGGTTGATGTAAAACTTGACGAGGCAGAATGGATTACGAATCGTTTGAACCAGCTCAGCTTGATGGACGAGAAGAGGTTAGCATCAATTGCATTTGGTCGCCTGTACCAAAGCCGAATGAAGAAAGCTTACGATAAGAAGGTGCGTCCCAGAAGCTTTCAGACGGGTGATCTCGTCCTGAAGAAAATTCTTCCGCCACACTCCGATCACCGGGGCAAGTGGACTCCGAATTACGAAGGGCCGTATGTCGTCAGCAAGGTCTTCTCAGGAGGAGCTTTGTTGTTATCCACGATGGATGGTGAAGATTTTGCATCCCCGGTGAACGCGGACGCAGTTAAAAAATACTTTGCTTGAAAGAGACCCGCTGGACAAAAAAGAAAGAGTCCAGGCAAAAAAGGGGCATCCCGGCGAACCAAAAACAGAATAAAAGGTTCGGGCAAAAATTAGGGATATATTGAAAAATGTACACCCGCGAAGTCGAAAACCCACACTGGGCGGCTTCGGCAAAAAAGGGTATCCCGGTGAACTGAAAACCCGAAAGGGCGGTTCACGCAAAAGTTAGGGATTTGAATAAGCAAATGACTGCGTTCCGCGTATGGACTTTCATTGTTTGGTGGTTCGGAAGACCTGAGGGCCGTTCATCTGAATCAATCTCTTCCAAAGCTGAAGCGTCGGAGAGGTATCAAAGTCGAGTGGATCTTAGAGGGATCAACTCATGGTGTTCTTCTACGCCTCGATTGCCAACATTTATATATACTGATGTATATTTATGTTTTCTTTTTTCGTGCGGCTTCCTCATTCCAGGAGTTTGCCTCTGTTGTAAAACATTTTTGCCCATTCAGGGGTTCATCATCAATAAAATGCACATTATTCAGCAATTCTACTTGTCTGTTTAGCATTTATCTGTTTTGTTTACGAATGAAAACGCCGATGTTTTTGATAAAATGCGCATACATAAACTTACGGGCCTAGGCCCATTGATTGTTGAAACAATTGATTAACTGAATATTGTCACGAGATAATAACCTGGATAGGACCCTTTGAGGAGGGAGTCTTGTTTCGTTTGTTTGTGTTGTTGCAGGAGTAGCACCTTCCGGAAGATGTGCAGAGCGCACCCCCGAAGCAGGATTCTCCCCCAGCACCGGGTCACAAGTGCAGATTTCATAGAAGCGTTCGGGTGCTGAAGCTCGTGCTTCCCCAGTAAAGTCTCCAGTGGAATTGAGATTCCCCACCAGAGTCATGTTCTCTCCTGAAGTTGGATGATTCCCTCTTCCCCAGTAGAGTATTGGAACAACTGAGGTTGTATTCCCCATGCAGAGTTGCACTCTCCCCCGAAGTCAGATGATTCTTTCTTCCCCAACGAAATTGAAATTCCGCGCCAGAGTCGTACTCTCCAGTAAAGTGGAATGATTTCTCTCCCCGGCTGAGTCCGCAGAAAAGCAGAATCCTTGGAAGCAGTTGGGACCATGAGTGGATTTTCCCTAGCAGGTGTTGAACAGCTGATGCTGTATCTCCCAGAGTCGTACTCCCTTTGGCGAAGCAGAATGACTTCTCCTCCCTCAGCCGAGTTCGCTGATGTCCAGGAGGGCCGAGTCCTTGAAGGTTGATCAGATCATGATTGGTCTTTCCCCAGCGGAGTGTGGAGCAGCTGAAGTTGTTTCCCCACAGAGTTGTCACCCCCAGAAGAGTAGCAATGGCGGCCACGCAGTTCACCCCCGTGATTGACATCACTTTCCTTCAGTAGGTTCAGGTTCTCGTAGAGCTTCGTCCCCCCGCAGCAGATCAACTGAAGTTGTTTTCCCTGCGGCAGTCCGCGAAAGATCAATTCCCCAGACAGAGCCTGATTGATATTGGCGTGTCCACATTTTCCTCAGCAGGATGATTCCTCTACCTGAGTAGTTCTTTCTCCTTGACAGGAGAATTCCCCTTCGACATTTATTTTGCTGACGGGATCGCATCACTGTGCATGACTGCATGGCATTTAACATAGCATTTAACACTGCATAGCATTGTGCATGATTGCATAGCATTGTGCGTGATTGCACAACATTTAGCATAAACGCATATCATTCCCACCGTGTGGGGCATGGCGCAGAAGCATACGCATCATAAGCATGATCCAGGTTACTATCATTCTGGTTTTACAGGTGTTCAACCAAGAGATCAGTTGCTCAGGATGATTCCTGACTTTCTCTCCAACGAGGTCGCTTTCTTAAGATGATTCTTAAGACCCCGGTGTAATCCCCACGGTCGCTCGCTCAAGACGATTTTTGAGATCCCCAGCGAAGTCTTCAGTTAAAGATGATTCTCGAATTCCTCAGCAGGGCCGGTTGGCTTAAGATGACTCTTAAGACCTCAGCGCAGTTTCCCGAGTTGTTCACTCAGGATGATTATTGAGCTCCCCCAGTAGCGTCCCCGGCAAGAGTTGCCCAGGAAGATTCCAGGGATCCCTAGCAGAATAAAGTCTCCAAAATGGTTATCAGTTCAGGATGATTCTTGAAGTTGCCCGACGGAGTTGTTTGTTCAAGATGATTCTTGAAGTCCTTAGCAGCGTGATATGTCTGCTCCAACAGTGATGTCTAATCTGAGGATTGACTTCGTAAAACGCCTGAAGGCGGTATCAGAAGGTTCCTGTGAGCTCAGATGTCCTTGTTGATGAATCAACGTGTGGCTGAAGACAAGGTTCCAAGATTTTGTATTCAAAGTGATCCGTGTTGGTCTGAAGACCAAGTCGGTTGTCCCGAGGTGATGATTGATTGCGATCAAGTGAATAGTATTTCTTCTGACTGAAGTCGAAGATGTTTCTCCAGCTGAAGCGGAGTTTTTGCCTGAAGGCAAAGTGTTTGAATCCCCAAAGAGTCATGAATGGCTCAGGATACCATTTCTCTGACTGAAGTCGCAGATTTCCTAAGCTGAAGCGAAGGTGCCTAAGGGCAAGGTTATCCCCAAGGTCATGAATGACCTAGGATTCATTTTTCGGACTGAAGGCCGAAATATATCCCTGACTGAAGTCTCGGATGCTCTATAGCAGAGGTGGAGTTGCCTGAAGGCAGACCCATGTATCCTTGAAGGCCAAGGACCATTTCTTCAGACTGAAGTCGAAGATACCTCCTGCAGAGTTGCCGACGGGCAAAGTTTACCTCCTTGAAGGTCAAGGTTGTTTATCTTCAGAAGTACTTGAAGATTTTTTCTAGCTGAAGCTGGAATCGCCGACGGGCAGGGTTTCATCTATCTTCAGAAGAACTTGAAGATTCACCAGCGGATCTGGAGTGGCCTGGGGCCAGGGTTTCATTCATCTTCAGAAATACTTGAAGATTTTTTCTAGCTGAGGCTGGAAGTGGCCAGGGGCCAGGGTTTCATATATCTTTAATGTTGAAGTTCTACGGCGGGCAGTGCGTAGCAGTATTCCGATGTTCGTTATGGTCCTGAGGGTGAACCCCAGATCAGAGTGTGCTCGGTTAAGTCTCTCAGTCCCAGCGGAGTAGTTTCCAATACGCAAGCGTACCTTTTGTTCCATTCACCAGGGGTGAACCCCAGGTCAGAATTGTTCAGGGTTGCATCATTTTGTCCAGCGGCGAGGTTGGATGTTTGTTCGACGGCGAGGTTGAACGTTTGGATTTGGCGGCGAGGTCAGATCATCAGTTGTCCGGCGGCGAGGTTGGATGTTTGTTCGACGGCGAGGTTGAACGTTTGGATTTGACGGCGAGGTCAGATCATCAGTTGTCCGGCGGCGAGGTTGGATGTTTGTTCGACGGCGAGGTTGAACGTTTGGATTTGACGGCGAGGTAAGATCATCATTGGTCCAGCGGCGAGGTTGGATGTTTGTCCAGCGGCGAGGTTGGATGTTTGTTCGACGGCGAGGTTGAACGTTTGGATTTGACGGCGAGGTCAGATCATCAGTTGTCCGGCGGCGAGGTTGGATGTTTGTTCGACGGCGAGGTTGAACGTTTGGATTTGACGGCGAGGTCAGATCATCAGTTGTCCGGCGGCGAGGTTGGATGTTTGTTCGACGGCGAGGTTGAAAGTTTGGATTTGACGGCGAGGTCAGATCATCATTGGTCCAGCGGCGAGGTTGGATGTTTGTTCGGCGGCGAGGTTGAACGTTTGGATTTGACGGCGAGGTCAGATCATCATTTGTCCAGCGGCGAGGTTGGATGTTTGTTCGACGGCGAGGTTGAATGTTTGTTTGACGGCGAGGTCAGACTCTTTAAATCCCCAGTAGAGATGATGTTTGTACGACGGCGATGTCGAGTGCCTCTAAGAGGATGTTTGTTTCCGACGGCGATGTCAGATTCAGTTTTCCAGCGGCGATGTTGAGCATGTCAAGGTGATCCAGTCTCCTGACGGCGATGTTAGGTGACGCAGATCCTTCTAGTTTCTCCAGCGGCGATGCGGGGTATTCTGTCAGATGTGTGTCTCCAGCGGCGATGCGGGGTGTTTTGTTCAGAGATGTATTTTCTCCAGCGGCGATGCGGGGTATTTTGTCCATTGTTGTATTTTCTCCAGCGGCGATGTTGGATATTTTGGTGATTCAGGTTTAGGTCTCCGGCGGCGATGTTGGGCGCTTGTTTCCCCGAGTTATGGTTGTTCTTGACGGCGATGTCAGATGATTTGGTGTTCCAGCGGCGATGTTGGGCGTTCCTCAGAATCTTGTTTGACGATAATGTCAGGTGGTTTAGTCTTCCAGCGGCGATGTTGGGTGATGTGGTTGTCTGAAGGCAATATCAGAAGAAGTTAACGAGGATGACTGGCGGCGATGTCAGATCAGTATCTCTCCAGCTAACGGCCGTGCAGCTATCATTGCAATATTCGAAGATTTGTTCCCTGCAGAGTACCGTGTGCTCGTGCAGTTGGCAAATTTTCGGGTTTACCGGTATTCAATCGTCTCGCACCTTGATTGGTTGAGAGCCGTTCGCTTCTCACCCAGTCAGGTTCAAGCCGTTTGAATAGGGGCAGCTGTTGCACCCCAAAATTTGACCAACAATTATTTATCCATCTAGTGTTTGAAAATGGATACCTTCATCAGAAAGTTCAAGAGATCCTCAGAGGAATTGGTTGGAACCAGGGTTGTGTGCTTCATAGCTTGAGAGTTGTGGGTGCCCCTCAGATGATTCTGAGACTTTGAGAATGAACTTGATATTTTGAGAAAGCTTATGAGATGTCTTGATAGCCATCATGAAGCCCAGAGAAGTCATTATGCAAGAGTTCAGAGGATTCAACCATGAATGGTAGAATTAGGGTTTTGACTGGGTCAACCCTAGATCAGTTGAAAATTTGGAGAAGGTTGAGACCTAATCCAAGGGCCATGAGATCATGGAATGATGTATAGAGATGTTATAAGGATGATTCCTAGACCAACTCATCATGATTGAAGAGTTTGAGAAGTTTTGAGTTAGGGTTTCTGAGGATTGTCAGTGCAAAAACCCTAATTTGATCCCTATTTTCCAGGCAGTTTTAGCTCTAGATGTGATTGATATCTCATCTTCCCCACAACATGAATGTTGTAGAGCTTGTTCTTAGATTTAATTTGAGTGGTGGAAGTCCTTGATAGGAGTTACAGAGCTCAAGTTATGGTTTTGACAAATTACAGGTCAGCAGAAGTATGTGAATCTGGGTCCTTGAAAGTCACCCAACTTGCAGACAACTTTTGCCCTAGTAGGATGATTCCTATGGTTTCTTGGTAAACATGAATGTTGGAGGGTATCTTCTTAGCTTTAATTTGAGTGGTAGAAGTCCTTGATAGGATTTGTGGAACTCAACTTATGGTTTGAACAAGACAGGGGTATTTTGGTCATTTGTCAATTATAGGTCATTTTAGCCAATACCTAAAACTCCTATTTCCAAGCCTCAAATGGAGAAACTCAAAACATGAAAGTTGTTCAAAATGTGATTTTAGGTCTAGAAAGAAGGTCACAAATTGTTGGAAAAGCTCATAGCATGAAGTTACATGATTGGTCAAAAATGAACTAAAAATGGCATATAAGTTTGAAAAGTTGAATTTGAAAATTGGGTTGGAGGATCTAGGAATCCAAAATAGGTCATCCAATATATCATTTTGATTGGAAACATTATTTTGAGAACTTTGGTTCAAATAGATTTTCCATTTGAGGCCTAAAAAAGGGACTTTCTTTGTAAACCTATTACTTGCATTATAAGGCAATGTTGAAAAACCTTACACAAGCCAAATGTAAGGGCTGATTTCCTTCATACACACTTAATATCTCATGTAAAGACATATTCAAGGGATTTTGGCAAGGTATGAAAGAAGATGTCATGATATTTCAAGTTCTCATGTGGTGGTATTTTCAACACTTTCTAGATGATTCTAGAATGATCTAGTTGTTTCCATCCATCATTATAAAAAGAGTGAAGCACAAGGAGAAAAAGGTTGGTGATAGCAAGAGGATTCAGAGGGGAAAGAAAGAGAGAGGCAGCCATTGAAGAGGTTTCTTCAAAGTGAAGCAATTCTGATTTTCTTCCATTGTAGATCTTCCCCTTCATCACAAGTGCAAACAGAAGGCTATTGATCATCCAAGGACCATTTGGAGGAAGTTTCAAGGCCTGAAAGCAACCACACGAGTCTCCACCATAACCTCTTGACAGGTTTTTCCTCTTCTCTCTTTCACTGTAATTATGCATAGGTAGATCGCATGTTAGGTTTAGAATGGCTAGGCTAGACTAGGTGATGAAATTCTGAAGGTTAGAGCAAGATCCATGGAGTTTCATAACAGGTGTTAGTTTCTTTAATCTTCAAGAACAGGTCGTGTGGTGAGTATTAGTTAGCATGTTATTGCTTAATGAGATCAGGGTAACGTGTAGAACATAATTGCATCATTAGAATTAAGAATCCTCATGATCAATATCAGTGAAAATGGTGGAACCATGAACTTCATCCATTCGGTTTGTGAGTTTTAAGAAGATTCAATGGAAAATAGGAGCATAGTTGTGTTCCTGGTGATTAATAGATCAACTTTGCTTTTGGAACTTTTGACTTTCATTGAGTATGGAGGGAGAACGAGCGAGGAGAAAAAGCGTGCATGGAAGCTGCGTCTGAAAACCCTAATTGCAATTTGGGGAAGACGGTCTTTTGGCCATTGGATTGAGTCCACGCTGTTGACTGGGGAATGGATCGGACGGATGAGGTTCAAACTTAAAAACGGAGGGAACCCTAAACCAAAGCGCGTCGTTTTGTTTAATGAGAAACCGTGGGCTCAGAAGTGAATGCTATCCACACCACCCCTTGATTCTGGCCCACCAAAATTCAACTAGCGCGTCCTGCTACTCACACCCCTCCCTCATTTTCTTTATTTTTTATTTTTTATATTGTTTTACATTTTTCATGAACTTTAAAATTCATTAAAAATTGATAAATGATGATTTTTCACTCATTCTTTTTTCTAGGTTTAGATAATTTTGTGTAGAAAAATATAAAAATAAAAATGAGATTTTATTTTTAATGTGGAATTTTTAGTGATATTTTCTTTTAAATAGGGCATTTTATTTCTTTTAGTTTGTACCTTATCTTGTGGAATTTGTTTTAGGACCTTCCTTTAGTCTTTTTAATTCATTCTTTTTTGTGTAATTAGATATTGAACCCTAGTTTCATGTAGGATTTATCCCTTGATTTTAGAAATTAAATTTGATGTAGTTTGATAGTTAGACATTTAGGTGCTCTAATTAGGGATTTAAGTAGCATGCTTGAACTTCAACATTTTATTTTTGGGGTTTATAGGCCAAATTAGTGTATGGGGAATATATGGGTTAAGGGTAAGTATGTATAGAATCCCCTAGAATTTTACTAGAATATTGCATGGTGTTTTAGTATTTTTCATTGATTTTTGAATATATGGATAGTATGTGTGTTGCTTAAAGGCATAAGTTGTATTGTTGTGTTTTCTTTCCTTCTCTTGTGAGTGTGTGAGCTTTGAGGATTGAGTTGAAGACCTTGTGGATCATCATGGAAGCTTTGAAGACCTTGCAGAGGAGTTTAGCATAGCTTTTGTTGTTTTGTTTATAGGTTTATAGGTGCATAGGCAGAGCCCTAGATAGAATACTTTGTTCAATAAACAAGGAGTGTTTTGTTCACCTCCTTCCTTCTCTATGACACAGAGTCCCTTAAGGGTATTCACCTCTCTCCTTTGGAGGGATTAGTGACCTTGCCCTATAAGGTAGAACTTTGAGAGAGCCTTTCCTTTGATGTTAAGTTCTCAATGGCATCCTTTGGAAGTCAGTGAGCACTGTAACATCCTCACCTCATCTTGTTGACTGAATCTTGTTTGCTGGAGCATTGAAGCCTGAAGATAGAAGCTGAGGCCTTGAAGAGGATGATTCCTTGAAGATTATTGAAGTCTGAAGACTCTGTGAAGATCAAATTGATGCCTGAAGATCCCTGAAGATAGTGAAGCCTGAAGGTAGAGCTGATCAAAGGAGCTGAAGCTCAAGGGAGAAGATGAGTTGATGCTCATGTTGTAGGGTTGATACCTGGAAAGCAAGTGATCTCTGAAGTCTGAAGACTGGGTTGATGCTGGAGGAGCTGAGGCTTTCTTCTGTTTTCTTTGATGTATTGTGTGTTTTGTCTGATTTGTCTGTTGCATTAGACTAAGCCCATTTAGAATAAGTTCAGTCTAAGAGCATGAGTGCATCTGATTGTATTGTTATTGCTTGGCTTTGCTTGCGGGTATTCGGTAGAGCCCAGCTCCCTTGCCCATGTGTTTACTTTGCTTGATAGCATGATGTCATTCTCTGTCTGTATGATTACAGTTCACTGTTTTTGCTTGATAGCAAGTTGTTTATTTCAGTATGATTAATGTTATTTCATGACTGGCTTGAGGTCGAGACGAGCTTGTGGAGGCTGAAGCCCCACACACATTTCCTCCCTCACTTGCATTGCATGCATTTTACTGTTAAAGCTGATGCTTTTGTCTGTTTTGGTGTATCATTGACATGATCCCTTAGGACTCTCATTTCCTCTGATGAGGATTTGATGATAGACTTTTAGGTTGAAACCTATGCATGACAACATCTAGGAGTTCCCTGTTTAAACCTCAACCATAGGATGAATCCATGGCATGATAACAGTAGGACTTGATAGTCTCCCTCCTAGTTGGGCCTGTTCTCTTCTCATCTCGAAACAGTTTAAGATACAGTAATCATGAATGATTTCTTTCGTACGTTACGAGCCTTAAGCTATCTGAGAAAGGATTGTGGGAGAGTTTCTTTTCCACAGTATGGATGTTTAGTATGGTACCCTTTGGGTGACATGCGACGCATTCACTCTCAGGTCATAGTCTCTAGTGCGGTTGAAATCGCAAACACAATAAAAAACACTTCTTTTAGGAGATAAGTCGTAGTTTCCCGAACTACGTTTGCTCTGATCTTTCATACCAGATGAAAGTACGTAGGCATAGGATGCGACGTCCTAGCGAGCAACCTTCACCTTCACCTTCACCCGTAGTTAGTCGAACTACGTTGACTCTGATTTCTCGTTCCAGACGGGAATACGTAGGCATAAAGCGCGATGCTTTGCCGAGTCATTTTTCTTTTCTTTTTCAGCCAGCCTTGATAGGTAGATAGATTATAACCAACCCGTCCAAGTAAACAAACAAGCGAGGATCCCGTCGAGTACGACGGACGTGAGGGGTGCTAATACCTTCCCCTTGCGTAACCGACTCCCGAACCCAGACAATGGTTGCGATGACCTTGTCTTACCCTTATTCGTCAGGTTTTTCCGATCGTTTCCTTTCCCGCTCTGAGGGATAAATAACGAAAGGTGGCGACTCTTCTGTTTTGCCGGCACCTTATTTTCGCGCAAGCGACACACACACACGCACACTCACACGCACACACACGCACGTGCGTGCACACACACACACACTCTCTCTCTCTCTCACACGCACACTCACACACACATACACACGCACGTGCTCACACGCACACACACACGCACGTGCTCACACGCACACACACACGCACTCACACGCACACACACACGCACTCACACGCACGTGCACACACACACGCACACACACACACACATGCGCACACTCTCTCTCTCTCTCACACACACACACACATGCGCACACTCTCTCTCTTTCTCTCTCTCACACACACACACACAAACACACACACATACACACACACGTGCACGCACACACACACACACACACACACACGTGCACGCACATACCCACACACACAAGCACATGCGCCCGCGTGCGCGCACACACGCACACGCACGCGTATACACACATACACACACACACACACACATTCACAAGCGCGCATGCACACACACACACGCACACACACACAAGGACGCACACACAAACAAGCAAACACACACACGCGTGCGCACACACACACACACACACGCATACACACACACATGCACATACACAGACGCGCACGCACGCACGCATACGCACACACACGTTGCTCGCAAACACACACACACATACACACACACATACAAATACACACACATACATACACACACACACGCACATACATACACACATACCCTCACACGAACTCACGCACGCACGCAAGCACGGGCACGCACGTGCGCGCTTGCGTGCACACACACATCCGCACGTGTGCGCGCACACCCACACACACGCACCCAAACGCACGCACGCACACACACACACACACGCGCGCGCAAACACACGCACACACAAACAATCACGTGCGCGCATACTATACACACACACGCACGTGCGGGCACACACATACGCGCGTGCACTCACACTTACACACACACAGACGTGCGTCCACACACACGCATGCATGCACGCACGCACAAACATAAACACGCGCGCACACGCAAACACAAACACTCACGCACGCACGCACTCACATACACATACACACACACACACTCACTCACACAAACTCACGCACGTGCCCATGCACACACACACGTGCCCATGCAAACACGGGCACACTTACACATACACAGACACTCACACGAACGCACACACACACATGCGCACACACACGCACATACAAACACTCGCGTGGGCGCATACGTACACACAGACACACATGCGCACACACATATACGCGTGTGCACTCACACTTACACACACACACACGCGTGCATCCACACACGCACATGCATGCACGTACGCGCACACACACACACAAACACTTACGCATGCGCGCATGCACACACACACACACCCGCGTGTCCGCACACGTACGCACACACACACACAGGCACGCACGCGCACACTCTCTCTCACACACACACACACACACAGACACACACACCTGCGCAGAAACACACACCTGCGCAGACACACACATGCACACAAACACATGCGCGCGTATACAAACACACACACACACACACACACGTGCGCGCACACATATGCACACACATACATGAACACGCGCACGTGCGTAGGCACAAACAGACACGCGTGCGCACACATACATACACACGCACAAGCACGCACACACCCGCACAGACACACTCTCACGCAGACACACATACACACGCGCGTGCGCACGCACACACTCTCTCTCTCACACACACACACAAGCACACGCACGCACATACAAACACACACGCACGTCCCCGCGAGCGTACACACACACGTGCACTCTCTCTCTCTCTCACACACACACACATACAAATACACACTCACGTCCGTACGCGCGTGCGATCATGCTAACACACACACACACACGTGCACGCACGCTCACACACACGCACACACACATATAGACACGTGCGTGCGCTTGTGCGTTTGCACACCCACACATGCGTGCACACACACACACACGTGCGTACACACGCACACACGCACACACGCACGCATGCACGCACGTGCACACTCACACACACCTGCGCAAACACACACGCGCGCATGCGCGCACACATATACAAACACATACACGTGCGCACGCGCACTGACACAAAAACAAGTGCTCGCGCACACACATACACGCGCGCATGCGCACACACACACACACACAAGGGGGTTCGCGTGCGTGAGCACACACACACACACACACTCACGCGTACACACGCACACGCACTCACGCATTCATCACGCCGCACACACACACACGCACACACACACCCGCGCACACACACCCGCGTGCACACACATACACACTGACACACACACACGCACATGCGTGCCCACACACACGTAAGCACATGCGCGCATACACACACACATGCGCACACACGCGTGTGCAAACACACACACTAACACGCACATACACACAGGCGCGCACACACGAACACACACACGTGCGCACACTCACACACGTACACGCACATGCACACATACACACGTGTGCAAACACACACACACACTCACACGTACGCACGCACACACGCATACACACACACATGCGCATACACACACACACACAAACACTCGCATGGGCGCACATACACACACACACACGCGTGCATCCATACACACACACATGCACGCACGCACACACACACACGCATGCGCGCATGCGCACACACACAATGATACATGCGCGCACACACACACAACCATGTGCGCACAAACACACACACACACGCAGACACGCACGCACAAACGCGCGCACACACACACACACACACACACCTGCGCAGACACACACACACATTAACACATGCGCGCGCACACACAGATAGGCACACATACACGCAGGCACGCCCGCCCGCACGCACACACACACACACACACACCTGGGCGCGCACACACACACACACACCTGCTCAGACACATACAAACACATGCGCGGGCACACACATGCATACACACACACACACAAAAACACACGCGCGCGTCCACACAGGCACGCACACGCGCGCACACACAAATACTCACACACGCGCGTCCTCGCGCACACAAACACACACACACACACACACACTCATGCACTAACGCACGCCGCTCGCACACACACACACACACACACACACACACGTGCGCACACACACAAGTGTGCACATACACACACACGCACACACACACACACGCATATACACACACACACACACATGCACACATATACACACACACACACACGTGTGCACACACACACACACACTCGCATACACACACACACGTGCGCACACACACACACACACACACACACATACACACACGCACACGCATGCACAAACCAACCCACACACACACATACACTCACACACACACACATACCCGTGCGTGCAACCACACACACGTGCACGCATACACACACATACACACGCACACGCACTCACGCATGCAACAAAGCACGGGCATACACACAGCCACGCGGGTGCCTGCCCACACACCCAAACACGCGTGCGCGCACATACACACATACACACGTGCACACACCTACACACACACACACACGCAGACACGCACGCACACACACGCACCCACACACGCCTGCGCAGACAGACACACACAAACACACGCGTGCGCGCACACACTCTCTCTATCTCTCTCACACACACACAAGCACACATAGGCACACACAAACACAAACACGCACGCGCGCGCGTGCTTACACGCACACACACTTGCTCACACACACACACAAACACACAAATACACACGCGCACACGCTAACACACACATACGTGCATGCACACACACACACATAAACACGCGCATGCGCGCGTGCGTTTACACACCCACACACACGTGCGCGCAGACACACTCACGTGCGTACACACGCACACACACAAACACGCGGGCACACACACACGCACATGCACACACATACACCTGCGCAGACACACACACACACACGTGCGTGGACACACATACACACACACATACACATGCGCGCGCACACATGCACAAATAGACACACGCGCACGCACACAGACACACAAACACGTGCTCGCGCATACATATAAACACGCGCGCGCGCCTTCGCACACACACACACGGGGGGTCGCGTGCGTGAGCACACCCGTACGCTCACGCGCACACACCCATGCACACTCACGCATTCATCACGCCGCACACACACACCCGCACATACACACACGCGTGCACGCACATACACACAGACACATACACACACACGTACATGTAAGCAAATACGTGCCCGCGCACACACACACACACATACGCACACGCGCGTGTGCCCGCACATACACTAACACACACACACACACGGGCGGACACACACAAACACAAACACGTGCTCGCACACACATATACGTGCACACACACGCACACACACACGTGCGCAAACATACACACAAACTCACACGCATGCACATACACACTCACACATGCGCATACACACACACACACACACAAACACTCGCGTGGGAGCACACACACATATGCACATAAACACACACGCGTGCGTGTGCACTCGAACTTACACACACACGTGTGCATCCACACGCACACACACATGCACGCACGCATGCACACTCTCTCACACACAAGCACACACACACAAACAGTCACACACATACGCGCGCGCGCACGCACACACACACACGTGCGCACACTCTCTCACACACAAACACACACAAACTGACACATACACAAACACATGCGCGCACACACGCACCCACACGCGCACACAAACACACGCGTGTGCGCGCACACACACCCATGTACGTGCACATACACACACACACACACCTGCGCAGACACACAGACACACACAAACACATGTGTACGCACACACAGAAACACACGCAGGCACGCCCGCACGCACGCGCACACACACACACACACACCTTCTCAGACACACACAAACACATGCGCGCGCGCACACGGACGTACACACACACACATACACACACGTGCGCGCACACACACACACACGCACACATACACACTCACATACGCGCATGCTCGCGCACACAAACACACACACATACACACGCAAGCCTCTAGCACACACGCACACGCATAGAAACACACACACACACACACACATAGACACACACACGCGCGCGCACACATACACACACGTGCGTACGCACACACACACACACACACGTGGGCACACACACATAAACACACGCACTCACCCACGCACGCACGCACGCTCGCACCAACATACACACGTGCGCGCAACCACAGACGCGTGCGCATACACACACACATACACACGCACGCTCGCACCAGCACACACACAAACAGCCACGCACGTGTCCGCCCACACACCTAAACACGCGTGTGTGCACACACACAGAGCCACACATGTGCCTAAGCACTTACCAATACACGCCTGCGCGCGCGCACACTCACACACGCAGGCACACACGCACAGACGCTCACACACTCACACACACCTGCGCAGACAGAGACACACAAACACACGCGTGCGCGCACACCCAGACACAGACACACAAACACACACGCGCGTGCACGCGTACACACTCACATAAACGCAAACGAGTGCGTGCCCGCGGACACACACACGCATACGCGCGCCTCATCACACACACATGCGTATACACGCACGCACGCACGATGCACGCACACACACACACACACACACACACACATACACATACACACACGCACAAACTGAAGGAAAATTGCGATCTAAACGCAGCGGAAAACAAAAATTTCCTTTAATGATCCTTACGAATGAGCATGGTCAGTGATAGAATCGTTACCTCTTTGTGGCGATTCAGATCTTTGATGCAGCGATCACAAGCGTTGATGAAGTGCAACGCCTCTACTCAGTCCACACGAACAGCTTCCGGTCACAGTGCTAGCTGCTTACGAACGGAATTATTTGAGTGAGAAAAGAGAATCAAAAACGAAAATGCATCAAGTGAAAGCTTCATCACAAGGGTTCCTTTTATAGACTCTCTTGTGGGCTGCGGGCTAAAACCCAATTCACATGATCCATAATAATATTATATATTATTATAATAACTATTATTATAATAAATATATTTATTTTATTATTATTTTATAACCATTATAAAATAACAATAATTATTATTATATTATCCGAATTTCTATTTTTCACTTAAGTGCACCGTACCTTACGGTGTTCCTTTGATTTCTCTATCTCTCATCAAACTGTCCTTATGTGTGTGACCCTGTAGGATTTCGTAACGTTGGTAATTATATTAAATTATATATTTAACATAATAAACAGTAAGCGGTATCTAGCAACACATCACTGCTACCCAAGTCACGAAAATGTCATGTGATCTGACAAAACCTTTTTCGTGATAATATATGTTTGTACAATTACCCTTTTGCCCCTATGTCTATATTGAACACAAGGCATACACTGTGTCATCCTTGTCCAGTTCAATATTGGGCCCTTAGACATTTCTCCTGTTATGCAGGATTGGCAAATTCCATCTAGGACACTCATGTCCCTCAGCATGCTTCGTGGAGTGCCCATCAACTGTCTTTATGATCATCCAGTTACGGATAATGTTTGATCAGCAATAAAGCACCCGACTCTACATCTAGGGTCCATAGTGGTTTCAGGTCGAAGGGTGGTAATACACCATTATCACCATGAGAATAACTTATGACACTTTGCATAACATACTATGTAGTATTCTCATAGCGGGTCAATCCGGTATAAATATTACTCCTAATATTTATACCTATGTCAAGACTTGATAACTCTTTATCCATGATCCATGAGATGTGATCATCAGTCTATCTTCATAATAGTCTCAATGCTTTTAATGTTATCCCACTTTGCAATAAAGCTTGACTACGGATATTTTAAGAATAATGTCTTTATGTTTAATGGGATCTCATGATTAAGTCACACTTAACATTTCATTAAACAGACTAACTATTCTAGGGACTTTATTATTCTGAAAGACAAACAAAATAAAGAAATACCTTTTATTATTAAACGAATAATCCGATACAAGTACCAAAAAGTATTGGCCTCTAGGGCTTACACCAACACAAACACGCGCACACGCGCGCACAAACAAACACATACACACACTTGTAGGCGCGTGCGTGCCCACACGCACACACATACACACACGCATGCACGCTCACACTCACACAGACACGAGTGCGCGCACACACAGACACACACAAACACGTGCGCGCACACATGAACAACCCGCGTACACAGACACACACACACATGTGCGCGCACAACAACACACACGCGCG
>CAWUDS030002479.1:32500-45000 GCA_963859935.3 Lathyrus sativus
CACGTGCACATACACACGCACACACACACACGCGCACGCACATACGCGAGCGCACACGCGTGCACACTCACGCATACACGCGCACAAACACACACACACACACAGGCACACACACACACACACAAACACAAGTGTGCACACACATATACACACACACACGCGAACACGCGCGCGTGTGCTCACACAAACAGACACGCATGCTCGCACATACATACACACGCACAAGCATGCACACACCCGCACAGACACACACACACACACACACACAAAAGGGCGTGCACACACACGCACACTCACACAAACACACACACACGCACGTGCGCACACATACACACACACTCTCTCTCTCACACGCACACTCACACACACACACACACGCACGTTCTCACACGCACACACACACGCACGTGCACACACGCACTCATACGCACACACACACACACAAGCACACACACGCATACACAAACACACACACCCACGAGCCCGCGTGCCTACAGACACACACACACGTGCGCATACGCACACACACGTGTTCACACACACACACACACACAAATACACACGCGAGCCCGTGCGCGCGTGCGCGCACGCTAACACACACACACGTGTGCACGCACACACACACATAGACACGTGGGTGCGCGCGTGCGTTTACACACCCACACACGCGTACACTCACACACACACACACACGTGCGTACACACAAACACGCGCCTGCGTGCTGGCACACACGCACACCTGCGCAGACACACACAGACACGTGTGTGCACACACATACACACACACACAACGTGCGCGCGCACACACGCACGCACACGCGCGCGCACACTGACACACAAACACGTGCTCGCGCACAAACATTCACGCCCACGCGTGCGCACACACACACTCACAATAGGGTCGCGTGCGTGAGCACACACATACATACGCACTCACGCATTCATCACGCCGCGCGCACACACACACAAAAACACGCGCGCGCGCACACACACACCCGCGCACACACAAACATCTGCACACACAAACACACGGACACACACACGCACACGCCTGCCCACACACACGTAAGCACATGCGCGCACACACACACACACAAACATGCGCACACACACACATGCGCGCACACACACACACACGCGTGTGTACACACACAAACTAACATGCACACACACACGGGGGCGCACACACAAACACACATACGTGCGCGCACACACACACATGTGCACGCACACACACACACACACACACACGCACACGTGCGAAAACACACAAACACACACACACACACACTCACACGCACGCACACACACACACATGCACATACACACACGCATGCGTCCACACACACACACATGCACGCACGCACACACACACACACACAAACACACACGCCTGCGCGCCTGCTCACGCACACAACGACACGTGCGCGCACACACATACACACATGTGTGTGCGCACACATATTCTCTCTCTCTTACACACACGCGCGTGCGCACTCTCTCTCTCTCTCTCACACACACACACACACACAAGCACACACACACACACGCGCGTGCTCACACTCTCTCTCACACACACAAACACGTGCGCGCACAAACACGCGCACACATATAGACACACACGTGTGCGCACAAACACCCCCCACACACACACGTGCGCACACGAACACGCGCGCGCATAAACACGCGTGCACACACACACACACACGTACATACGTGTACGCACACACTCACATAGACACACACACACACATACACTCACACGAACTCACGCACATGCACACACACACACACCCGCGTGTGCGCGCTTGGGCGCCCGCACAAATACACACACGCGTGCACGCACACCTACACACACACAAACATGCAGGAACGCACGCACGCACGCGCACACACACACACACACACCTGCGCAAACATACACACGCAAACATACGCGCGCGCATACACATAGATACACACACAGACACTAGCACATGAGCATACACACACGCGCATGCACGCACTCATGCACTAACGCACGCTGCTCGCCCAAACACAGACACACACATACACACACACGCACAACGCACACACACAAAAGCAAACCCACACACACGCACACACACTCGCACACACACAGACACACACCCACACGTGCGCACACACACACACACACACGCACACACGCTTACATACACACGCACACACACACATACATACACACACGTGCGCGCAAGCACGCCCTTCCACACACAGACACACACATACGCGCACACAGACACACGCGCGCACACTCTCTCTCTCTCTCTCTCTCTCACACACACACAAACACACAAACACACACACACGTGCACGCGCACACAGACACACAGACGTGCACGCACACATACACACACACATGAACATGCGCCCGCGTGCGCACACACACGCACACGCACACGCACGCATACGCACACACATACACACACACACGCTAACACAAACGCGCGTGTACACAAACACAAACACAAACACGCACACAAACACGCGCACACAAACAAGCGTGTGCACGCAAATACACACACGCGTGCGCATGCTCACACACATGCACTCACACACGCACGCACGCACACGTACACACACATGCGCATACACACACACACACACACACACACACACACACACGCCCGGACGCACTAACACACACACATGCATACACACACACACTTACACATACACATACCCTCACAGGAACTCATGCACGCACACAAACACGGGCACGCGCGTGCGCGCTTGCGCCCACACACTTACACATACACACACACTCACACGAACGCACACGCACACGCACACATGCGCACACACACGCACACACAAACACTCGCGTGGGCGCACACATACACACAGACACACGTGCGCACACACATATACGCGTGTGCACTCACACTTACACACACACACACGCGTGCGTCCACACACGCACATGCATGCACGTACGCGCACACACACACACAAACACTTACGTGTGCGCGCATGCGCGCACACACACGCACGCGCGTGTCCGCTCACGCACACACACGCAGGCACGCACGCGCACACTCACACACACACACACACACACACGTGCGCAGACACACACACACACACACACACACAGACACACACACACACACCTGCGCAGACACACAGACACACACATGCACACAAACACATGCGTGCGTATACAAACAAACACACACACACGTGCACGCACACATATGCACACACATACATGAACACGCGCGCGTGCCTACGCACAAACAGACACGCGTGCGCACACATACATACACACGCACAAGCACGCACGCACCCGCATAGACACACGCACATACTCTCACGCACACACACACATAACACGCGCGTGCGCACGCACACACACTCTCTCTCTCTCACACACACACAAGCACACGCACGCACATACAAACACACGTGCACACTCACACACACCTGCGCAAACACACACACGCGTGCGCGCACACACATACAAACACATACACGTGCGCGCGTGCACTGACACAAAAACAAGTGCTCGCGCAAACACATACACGCGCGCATGCGCACACACACACACACACACACACACACAAGGGGGGTCGCGTGCGTGAGCACACACACACACACACTCACGCGTACACACGCACACACACTCACATATTCATCACGCCGCACACACACACATACGCACACACACACCCGCACACACACACCCGCCTGCACACACATACACACGGACAAACACACACGCACACGCGTGCCCATTCACACGTAAGCACATGCGCGCACACACACACACACACACACGCACACGCGCATGTGCAAGCACACACACTAACACACACACACACACAGGCGCGCACAAACGAACACACACACGTGCGCACACACACACGTGCACGCACATGCACACATACACACGTGCGCAAACACACACACACACACACTCACACGCACGCACGCACAGACGCGCACACACACACACACACATGCGCATACACACACACACACAAACACTCGCGTGGGCGCACATACACACACACACACGTGTGCATCCGCACACACACACACACACATGCACGCACGCACGCACACACATAAACACACACGCATGCGCGCCTGCGCACACACACAATGACACATGCGCACACACACACACAACCATGTGCGCACAAACACACACACACACACACACACGCAGACACGCACGCACAAATGCGCACACACACACACACCTACGCAAACACACACACACACACACCTACGCAGACACACAGACACTAACAAACACATGCGCGCGCACACACAGACAGACACACATACACGCAGGCACGCCCGCACGCACGCGCACACACACACACACACACCTGGGCGCACACACACACACACACCTGCTTAGACACATACAAACACATGTGCGCGCACACACATACATACACACACACAAACACACATGCGCACGTCCACACGCACACGTGCGCACACGCACGAACACACACGCACGTGCGCTCACGCGCGCACACAAACACACACACACACACTCATGCACTAACGCCAACGCTCGCACACACACACACGTGCGCACACACACACGTGTGCACATACACACACACATATACACACACACACGCACACACATACACACACACACACACACACATACACACACACACACACACACACGTGCGTACACACACACGTGCGCACACACACACATACACACCCGCACGCACACACCAATCCACACACACATACACACACACACGTGCGCGCAACCACACACGCGTGTACACGTACACACACATACACACTCACACGCACTCACGCATGCAACAAAGCACTGGCATACACACAGCCACGCGCGTGCCTGCGCACACAACCAAACACGCGTGCGCGCACATACACACATACACACGTGCGCGTACACACACACACACGCAGGCACGCACGCACACACGCGCACACACACACACACCTGCGCAGACAGACACACACAAACACACGGGTGCGCGCATACACTCTTTCTATCTCTCACACACACAAGCACAGGCAGGCACACACAAACACAAAGACGCACGCGCGCGCGTGCGTACACGCACACACACTTGCTCTCTCACACACACAAACACACAAATACATACGCACGCATGCTAACACACACAAACACGTGCATGTACACACACACACAAACACGCGCATGCGCGCGTGCGTTTGCACACCCACACACACGTGCGCACAGACACACTCACGTGCGTACACACGCACACACACAAACATGCGGGCACGCACACACGCACATGCACACACATACACCTGCGCAGACACACACACACACGTGCGTGCACACACATACACACACATACACGTGCACGCGCACACATGCACAAATAGACACACGTGCACGCACACAGACACACAAACACGTGCTCGCACATACACATAAACACGCGCGCGCGCCTGCATACACATACACATGGGGGGTCGCGTGCGTGAGCACACCCGTACGCTCACGCGCACACACCCACGCACACTCACGCATTCATCACGCCGCACACACACACACATCCGCACAAACACACACGCGTGCACACATATACACACGCACACACACAAACACACGCACACACACGCACATGTAAGCAAATACGCGCGCGCACACGCACACGCACACACATAAAGACATGCGTGCACACACACGCACACGCGCGTGTGCCCACAAATACACTAACACACACACACACACGGGCGCACACACACAAACACAAACACATGCTCGCACACACATATACGTGCACACACACGCACACGCACACAGACGGGCGCAAATATACACACACACTCACACGCATGCACACACACACCCACACACAAACACTCGCGTGGGAGCATACACAATTATGCACATAAACACTCACATGCGCGTGTGCGCTCGAACTTACACACACACGCGTGCATCCACACACACACACACATGCACGCACGCATGCACACTCTCTCCCACACAAGCACACACACACACAAACAGTCACACACATACGCGCACGCACACACACACGCACGCACGCGTGCGCACACTCTCTCACACATAAACACACACAAACTGACACACACACAAACACGTGCGCGCACATACGCACCCACACGCACACACAAACACACACGCGTGCGTGCATGCGCACACACATACCGACACGTGCGCGCACACACACACCCATATACGTGCACACACACACACACATACACACACACACACACCTGCGCAGACACACAGACACACACAAACACATGTGCACACACACACAAACACACAAGCAGGCACGCCCGCACGCACGCGCGCGCACACACACACACACCTTCTCAGACACACACAAACACATGCGCGCGCGCACACAGACGTACACACACACACATACAAACGCGTGCACGTCCACACACACACGCACACGCGCGCGCGCACACACACTCACACACGCGCGTGCTCGCGCACACAAACACACACACACACACAGACACGCAAGCCGCTAGCACACACGCACACACGCATAGAAACACACACATGGACACACACACACATGGGCACACACACACACACACACACGTGCGCACACGCACGAACACACACGCACGAGCGCACACACGCGCACACATACACACACGTGCGTACGCACACACACATACACGTGGGTGCACACACATACACACACGCACTCAAACACGCACGCTCACACCAACACATACACGTGCGCGCAACCACACACGCGTGTGCACAACACACACACATACACACGCACACGCACTCACGCATGCAATGGAGCACGCGCACACAAACAGCCACGCACGTGCCCGCCCACACACTTAAACACGCGTGCGCGCACACACACAGAGCCACACGCGTGCCTAAGCACACACCCATACAAACGTGCGCGCACACACTCACACACACGCAGGCACGCACGCACACACGCGCACACACTCGCACACACCTGCGCAGACAGAGACACACAAACACACGCGTGCGCGCACACACAAACACAGACACACACACACACACACACACACACACACACACACACACGCGTGCACGCGTACACACTCACATAAACGCAAACGAGCGCGTGCCCGCGGACACACACACGCATACGCGCGCCCAATCACACACACGTGCGTATACACGCACGCACATAAACGCAAGCACGCACGACGCAGGCGCACACACACACACACACACACGTGCACACGCACATACACATACGCACACGCACAAACACGCGCATACGTGTGCACAAGCAAACACATACACACACACTTGTGGGCGCGTGCGCGCCCACACGCACACACATACACACACGCATGCACGCTCACACTCACACAGACACGAGTGCGCGCATACACACACACACACAAACACGTGCGCGCACACATGAACACACCCGCGTACACAGACACACACACACACACACATGTGCGCGCACAACCACACACACGCGTGTGGGCGTACACCCAGACATGCGTGCTCGCGCACACACACCCACACCTATGCAGACAAACACACACAAGCACACACGCACACATACACACACACCCATGCACGCACAAACACACGCACGCGCGCACACACACACACACACGTGCAAACACACACTCGCGTGCACACACACACACGCACAAACACGTGCGCGCATAAACAAACACACACGCGCACACACACATACGCACACACAAACACACGCACACACCCACGCATGCGCAAGCGCGCACACACATACATGCACGCACACGCACACACACACACACACACACACACGTCCACGTGCACATATACACGCAAACCCCCGCGCGCACACACAGATATAGACACGCGTGCACACACTTTCTCTCTCTCTCTCTCTCACACACACACACGCACATGTTCACACACACTCTCTCTCTCACACACACACACACGCACACGTGCGCACACGCACGCACACACGCACACACACACACACGCTCGCGTTCTCACACTCTCTCACATACAAACTAACGCACACACGCACACACACACACAAACACGTGCGCGCGCAGACACACACACACACGTGCGCGCTTACACACGCACACGCACGTGCGCTCACATACATATGAACACGCATGCGCACAAACACGCATGCACACATACACACATACACACGCGTGCACACACTTACACACACACACACACACATGTGCACACGTGCGTGCACACACACATTCACACGCACATGCGCACACACACAGACACATACGCACACACAAACACGCGCGTGCGCACAAACACAAATACGCGTGCGCGCACACACAAACACATACACACATACACACACGCACGCAACAATGGATGCATGCGCACACACACAAACACACACACACATACACAAGCACGCACACACCCAAAAACACGCACACGCAAACACTCACGTGCGCAGACACACACACACAGGCATGCGCGCGCGCACAAACACACACACATACATGCGCGCCTATACTCTCTCTCTCACACACACACACACACACACACGTGCGTACACTCTCTCTCGCTCTCTCACACACACACACCCACGTGTGCACACGCGCGCACACACAGACGCGCACACACACACACGCCCGTGCTCACACTCTCTCTCTCACACACACACACATGTGCATGCACAAATACGCGCACACCCACACGCACGCACGTGCGTGCCCACACACACACACATACACACACGTGCGTGCACAAACACGCACGCACATGCACGCATACACACGCGCACATACAAACACCCACACACACACACACGTGTGCACACATACATAAGAACACGCGCGAGCATGCACGCCCGAGCACACACACACACACACACACACACACACACACGTGTGCGCACATACAAAAAAACATGCGCGCACACGCAAACGCAAACGCGTGCGTATACACACACACACACACATATACACACGCGCACTCACGCACGCAAGCACTCACACACACACACACATACACACACATACACTCACACGAACTGACGCACGTACACACACACAAACACGCGCATGCACACCCACACACACAAACACAGACGCACGCACGCACGCACGCACACTTACACACACCTGCGCAGACACACACAAACAAACACACGCACGCGCATACACATAGATACACACACACAGACACACGCGTGCGCGCATGCAAATTGACACACACGAACAAGAGCATACACACACACACAAGCACGCATGCACTAACGCACGCTGCTCGCACACACACACACACACACACACACATACACACACGTGCGCACACACACACACACACGCATACACATACAAGCACGCACACACGCGAGCGCACACTCTCACCCACGTGCGCATAAACACATACACACACACACGTGCACACATACACACACGCACGCACACACACACACACACACGTGCGCGCAAACACGCCCTGGCACACAAACACACACGTGCGCATTGGCATACACCCAGACACGCGCGCTCGCGCGCACACACACACACACACCTGCATAGACACACACACACAAGCACGCACGCGCGCACAAACACACACCCACGCACACACGAACACACGCACGCGCGCGCATACATCCACGTGCAAAAACACATGCACACACATACACACACACACACACTCGCGTGCACGCACTCACACGCATAAACACGTGCGCATATAAACAAAGACATACGCGCACACACACATACGCACACACAAACACACGCACACACCCACGCATGCGCACGCGCGTACACACATACATGAACGCATGCACACACACACACACCTGCAAACACACGCCCGCATGCACATATACACGCACACACACACGCGCACACACACATATACACACGAGTGCGTACACTTTCTCTCTCTCACACACACACACATGCACGCACGTGTTCACACACACACTCTCTCTCTCTCTCTCACACACACACACACACACGTACACACACACGCACACACACACACACACACACTCGCGTGCTCACACTTTCTCACATACACACCAACACACACACACACGTGCGCGCACACACACACATACACACGTGCGCACACATACATATGAACACGCATGCGCACAAACGCGCGTGCACACATACACACGCATGCGCATACTCACAAACACACACACACGTGCACACGTGTGTGCACACACACATTCACATGCACATGCGCACACACAGACACATACGCACAGAAACACGCGCGTGCGCGCAAACACAAATATGCGTGCGCGCACATAACCCACATATACACACACTCTCTCTCTCTCACACACACACACACACGTGCGCATACTCTCTCTCTGTCGCTCTCTCTCACACACACACGTGCGCACACCGGCACACACACACACACGCAGACGCACACACACGCCCGTGCTCACACACTCTCTCTCTCTCTCACACACACGTGCGCACACATAAATAAGAACACGCGCGAGCGCGCACGCGCGTGCGCACACACACACACACATACACACATGTGCGCACACTAACACACACACACACACGCACGTGCGCGCACATACACAAAAACACGCGCTCACATGCAAACGCAAATGCGTGCGTATACACACACACACACACATGCGCACTCACGTACGCACGCACTTACACACACACATACACACACATACACTCACACGAACTGACGCGCGTACACAAACACAAACATGCGCGCGCACACCCACATACAGACACGCGTGCGCGCACACCCACACATACAAACACACACAAACACGGACGCACACATACACGCACACACACTTACACACACCTGCGCAGACACACGAAAACAAACACACGCACGCGCATACACGTAGATACGCACACACACAGACACACGCGTGCGCGCATGCAACTTGACACACACGAACACGAGCACACACACACACAAGCATGCATGCACTAACGCACGCTGCTCGCATACACACACACACACACGCTTACACACACAAACGCATACACACACGTGCACACACACACGCATAGACACACACACGCGCACGCACACACGCGAGCGCACACGCATGCATACTCACGCAAACGCGCGCACAAAGACACACACACACACGTGCGCTCAAACACGCCTTGGCACACAAACACACACGCGCACACAGACACAGTCGCACACACACTCACACAAACACAAGTGCGCACACACTCTCTCTATCTCTCTCTCTCTCTCTCTCACACACACACACACACACACACACACACAAACACACACACACACACGTGCGCGCACATACACACTCACACTCACATGCGCCCGCGCACACACACACGCACACACACACACACATGCGTGCCAACATACACGGTCACACACATAAGCACACGCGTGCCCACACACACGTAAGAACACGTGCGCGCGCACGCACACGGACACATGCGCACCTACAGACACACACACGTGCGCGTGTGCACACACATACACTAACACACAGACAAACACACACGTGCGGGCACACACACACGTGCATGCACACGCACACACACAAACACCCACACCCACACGCAGGCACGCACACACACACACAAACACTCGCATCGGTGCACACACACATACACACATACACAACCGCACACACGCACACCCATATGCGCGTGCGCACACACACGCACACACACGCAGGCACGCACACACACACACACACACCTGCGCAGACACACACACACACCTGCGCAGACACACACACACACAAACACATGCGCGCGTACACACAGACACACACACACACACAGTCACGCACGCACGCGCGCACACACACACACACCTGCGCAGACACACACTCACCTGCTCAGATATACAGACACACACAAACACACGCGCGTGCGCGCACATACACACACGCGCGTGCGCGCACACACACACACACTCACACACACGCGCGTGCCCGCTCACACACCCAAACACGCATGCGCGCGCACACACATACACGCACGTGCATACTCACACACACACACACACACACAGGCACGCACACACACGCGCACGCACACACATACACACCTGCGCAGACACACACACACAGACACACGCATGCACGCAAACACACACACACACAAACACAAAAACGCGCGCGAGCACGTGCCCCCGCACACGCGCGTCCACTCACACACGTGTGCCTGCACATACACACACACACACACACGCCGCACGCACACACACACACGCGTGCAGACGCACACACACATACACACACACATACGCACATGCGCGCACACACATATATACACACACACACACACCCACACACACACACACGCGCGCACATACACACACATACACACACCCACACACACACGCGCGCACACACACACATACACACACACGCACACACGCGCACGCGCACACACACACTCACACACAAACACGTACGCGTGCACACACTCACACTCACACAGACATGCTATCAAACACACACGCGCGCGCGTACACACACGCACACGCACGCGCACATACACAC
>CAWUDS030002479.1:90000-97500 GCA_963859935.3 Lathyrus sativus
CTCTAATGCAATCATGCTCCTAGACTGAACTTATTCTAGATGAACTTAATCTAATGCAACCGACAAATCAGACAAAACACACAATACAGAAAAGAAAAACAGAAGAAAGCCTCAGCTCCTCCAGCAGCAACTCAATCTTCAGACTTCAATCATCAACTGCTTTCTAGGTATCAACCCTACAATATGAGTTTCAACTCATCTTCTCCCTTAAGCTTCAGCTTCTTTGATCAGCTCCACCTTCAGGCTTCACCATCTTCCGGGATCTTCAAGCATCAACTTGATCTTCACAAAGTCTTCAGACTTCAACAATCTCCAAGGAATCATCCTCTTCAAAGCTTCAGCTTCTATCTTCAATGGCTTTTAGATCTTCAATCAAATCTTTTATCATCTTATTCTTCAAAGCAAACAACTTCAATGCAAATCTTTAATATTCTTAATTGCTTTCTTTATCTTCAACAACCCAAATTCTCCAACAAACAAGATTCAATCAACAAGATGAGGTGAGGATGTTAGAGTGCTCACTGACTTCCAAAGGATGCCATTAAGGACTTAACATCAAAAGGAAAGGCTCTCTCAAAGTTCTACCTCATAGGGCAAGGTCACTAATCCCTCCAAAGGAGAGAGGTGAATACCCTTAAGGGACTTTATATCATAGAGAAGGAAGGAGGTGAACAAGACACTCCTTGTTTATTGAACGGAATTATTCTATCTAAAGCTCTACCTATGTACTTATGATCCTATAAACAGAACAAACAAAAGCTAAAACTAAGCTCCTCTTCAAGGTCTTCAAAGTCTTCAATGATGATCCACAAGGTCTTCAACTCAATCTTCAAGGCTCACACACTTCAAGGAGAAGAAAAGAAAGCAAAACAATACAATCCATGCCCTTAAGCAACACACAACATCATGTACAAAGCAATATTCAAGAAAAATATTAAATGAACTTCTAAAATTCTAGAACCAAATCTAAGGGAACCTAAATGTCTACCCTTAATGCCCATATAGTCCCCATATACTAATCTTGACCTAAAAACCCAAAACAAAATTGTTAAGTCTACTTATGTTGAATAAAACCCTAATTATGATTATTCTAATGCTAACCTAATTAAACTAATCAAATTTTAACCTAAAAATCATGAATTAAATCCTATGGGAAACTATGATTCAATATCTAACTATGCCAAAAAGAATGGCTCAAAAATCCTAAGGGAAGGTCCTAAAAGAAATTCTACAAGATTGAGTATCTACTTAAAACTACTTAAAAGCTATTTACATGGAAAATATACTAAAAATATTAAAAGAAAATAAAATTCCAATTTTATTTATTGATATTTTTCTAGACAAAATTATGAACATATAGAAAAAACAAGAATTAAAAAACAATCATTTTTGAATTTTATATGAATTATTGAACATGCAAGAAAATGAAGGAAATTAAAATAAGAAAATACAAGAAAAATGGGATGGGGGGTGTCAAACATAACTGCGCCTAGTTCAATTGCTGTTGGGCTGAGAATATGGGGGTGCAGATATTAAATGGGTTAAGCCCATACGTTATCAGAAAATCAAAAGAAAAATTAAAAGAAAATTAAAACGAAGACGGTGAGAATAGCAAGTTTTTTACGTTCAAAATTGGATTGGGCCATGCGCAGGGGTGTGAATATCAAGATTTCATTAAGCCCAGAACTTCCATTTAATTTAAACGCTGCGTTTAGCTCTTCAAAATTCCCTCCGCTTGCAAATTCAAATCGTGGCCGTTGGATGGAATTACAAAGTCAAATAACCAGGATGATCCAACGGTGAACAATTCGTCTTCTCCAAGTGACAATTAAGGTTTCAGCCAAAACGCAGAATTCATGCATGACTTCCTCGATCTCGTTCTCTTCCATTACTCAATGAAATCACAAACTTCCAAAGGCAAAAATGTGCTACTGATTACCATGAACACGACCATACGCATAGTTTTCTTTGATCCATCGTGTATCCTCCAAACAGAAAGCTTCAAGACTAGGGTTCCACCATTTTCTTCTGGTATCAACCTTGATAGAACTTCAATCTAATGATATAAACTTGTTCTACATGCTACCCTCATCATTCTAAACCATAACATGATCACTAAATCTCCATACACAGCTTGATCTTGATCTTGAAAGAAACTATGATCTGTTACCAACCTTCATGAAACCCTCTGAAACTCTATGGAAATGGTCATCTAACCTATCTTAGCCATTCTATACTAAAGATCTAAACATCTAGCACCTAATTAAAGAGATGGCAATGAAAACACCAACCTGTCAAATATCAATGGTGGAGGTATGAACAACTCGATTCAAGTCTTGCTATCTCTTCCAGATGCTCCTCCAATGGAGTATAGCTTTCTGTTTGCAAGAATTCTGATGGAAGAGACTTGTGGAGATCAAATCGTGTATGGCTTGTTCTTGAAGGAAACCTTGAATTCCTCTTCTCTTCCTCACTCTTCACCAATGAATTCACCAACCTTCACCAACCTTTTTTCACACCTTGATCCACTTGTTATATAACAACCAATAGAATCACCTAGAAACTTATGGAATCATCTAGAAAGTAATGGAACTTCTCTTGTAATGACATATTGTATTATCTCCTTTCATGCATTAAGACTTTCAATCTTGTGTCAAAAACTCCTTACAAGAGATATTGGGATTGGATGAGTGAAAAACAAGCTTGGTTTTGCCTTATGTGAAGATTTGCAAAGGTTCCTTAATATGCAAGCATGAACTTTACAAAGTAACCTCCATTTTAAGACCTCAAATCAAAAATCTATTTGAACCATTGTTTTTAAAATGATGTTTGGATTCAAAATGACATATTGGATGACCTATTTTGGATTTGTGGATCTCCCAAACCAATTTCCAACTTGGATTCATTTAACTTATAAGTCATTTTTAGGTCATTTTCAACCATTCTTGTAAATCCTTGCTACAAGCTTTTCCAACAAATCATGACCACTTTTCTAGGCTTAAAATCTCATTTTGAACAACTTTGATGTTTTGAGTTTTTTCATTTGAGGCTTGGAAATAGGAGATATGGCCTTTGCTTAAAATGACCTATAACTTCCAAATGACCAAAATACCCCTGTCTTGTTCAAACCATAAGTTGAGTTCTACAAATCCTATCAAGGACTTCTAGTACTCTCTATAAAGCTAAGAAGATGCTCTTCAACATTCATATTGACCAAGAAATCATAGGAATCATCCTACTAGGGCAAAAGTTATCTGCAAGTTGGGTGACTTTCAAGGACCCAGATTCACATACCTCAGATGACCTGTAATTTGTCAAAACCATAACTTGAGCTCTGCAACTCCTATCAAGGACTTCTACCACTCAAATTAAAGCTAAGAACAAGCTATACAACATTCATGTTTTGGGGAAGATGAGATATCAATCACATATTGAGCTAAAACTGCCTGGAAGATAGGGATCAAACTAGGGTTTTTTCACTGACAATCCTTAGAAACCCTAATTTAAAACTTCTCAAACTCCTCAATCATGATGAGTTGGTCTAGGAATCATCTTTATAACATCTCCATACATCATTCCATGATCTCATGGCCCTTGGATTAGGTCTCAACCTTCTCCAAATCTTCAGCTGACTTAGGGTTGACTCAGTCAAAACCCTAATTCTACCACTCATGTTTGAATTCTCTGAATTCTTGCACAATGACCTCTCTGGGCTTCATGATGGCTTTCAAGACATCTCATAGGCTTTCTCAAAGCTTCAAGTTTACTCTCAAAGTCTCAGAATCATCTGAGGAGTTCCCACAACTCTCAAGTTAGGAGGCACACAATTCTGGTTTCAAACAATTTCTCTGAGGATCTCCTGAACTTTCTGATGAAGGTATCAACTTTCAAATACTTGATGGGTAAATAAATGTTGGTCAAATTTTGGGGTGCAACAACATGCACACACACAAAAAGACGCACGCGCGCGCAAACGCGCACACGCACGCACACACAAGCACACACACACACGTGCGCGCGCTGACACTCACACACAAACACGCACGCGCGCACACACTCGCACACACACACGCACACACATAGACATGCACACACACAAACACGCACGCGCGCAAACATTCACACACACGCACGCACACACACACACGCACGTACACACACAGACACGCACACACACACACACACAGACATGCACACACACACAAACACGCACGCGCGCATACACAGACACATACGCAAGCGCAAACACACGCGCACACACACACACACACACACACGCGCGCGCGCGCACACACTCACACGCACGCACGCACACACACACAAACACGCACGCGCGCACATATTCACACACACACACACACAGACAAGCACACACACACACACATACACACACAGACACGCGCACACAAAGACACACACGCGCGCGCGCAGACACTCACTCACACACACACACACACACATACAGACACACGTGCGCGGGCACACACGCGCACACACACACACACACACACGCGCCCGAGCGCGCACACTCATGCCCACACACACATGCACGCGCGGGCGCGCACACACTCTCACACACACACAGACACGCACACACACACGCACACACACACACACGCACGCATGTTCGCACACACGCACACACACACACACAGAGACATGCACACACACACACGCACCCAAACCCCCCCACACACACACGCACACACACACACACACACACACGCACGCACACACACACAGAGACATGCACACACACACACACACAAACACACGCACGCGCGCACACGCGCACCCGTACACACACGCACACACACACAGACATGCACACACACACACACATGCACGCGCACACACACACATACACACACACAAGCAAGCACACACACACGCAAACACACACACACCCACCCACACACGCACGCGACCGCACACACACACACACACACGCACACACACAGACATGCTATCACACACACATACACACGTACACACACAGACACGCACGCACGCACACACACACACACACACAAACACGCACGCGCGTACACATTTACACACACGCACACATACAGACATGCACACACACACACGTACACACACAGACCCGCACGCGCACACACACACACACTCACACACACACACACACACACAAACACGCACACACACACATACACACGCACGTGCATACCCACCCACACACACACACAGACATGCACACACACACACGCACGCGCGCACACACACACGCACACGCACACACGCACACACGCAAGCACACACACACACACGCACACACACACACACGCACACACACAAGCGCGCGCACACACTCACACATAAACACGCACGCGCGCACACGCTTGCACACACGCGCGCACACACAGACATGCACATACAGACAAACACGCACGCGCACACATATTCACACACACGCACGCACACACACAGACATGCACACACACACACACACACACACACACACACGTACACACACACACACACGCACACACACACAAACACACACACACCCACACCCACCCACACACACACACACAAACACGCACACACACACACACACCCACACACGCACGCGCACACACACATGCACGCACACACACACACAGAGACATGCAAACATTCACACGCACGCGCGCACGCACACACACACACACATTCACACATTCACACATTCACACGCACGCGCGCACGTACACACACAGACCCGCACGCACACACACGTACACATTCACAGACACACACGCACACATACACATGCACACGCACGCGCGCACACTCACGCGCACGCACACACACACAGACATGCACGCGCACGCGCACACACACTCACACACAAACACGCACGCGCGCACACGCACAGACAAACACGCACGCGCGCACACATTCACACACACACAGACATGCACACACACACACACACGTACACACACAGACACGCACACACACACACATACAAAAACACACACAGACACGCGCGCGCGCACGCACACACACACATAGACACACAGACACGCGCATACACAAACACACACACACACATGCACACGCACGCGCACACACACACACACACACGCGCACACTAACACACACACACACAAACATACACACACAGACATGCACACACACACAAACACGCACGCGCGCGCACACGTACGCATGCACACACACACACACACACGCTCACGCGCACACACACGCACACACACGCGCGCACGCGCTCACTCACACACAAACACGCACGCGCGCACACACTCACACACACATGCACACACACAGACATGCACACACACACAAACACGCACGCACGCACACATTCACACACAAGCACGCACACACACAGACATGCTATCACACACACACACACACGCGCGCGCGCACACACGCACAAACACGCACTCGCGCACACACACACGCACGCGCATACACACACATACAGACATGCACACACAAACAAAGACGCACGCGCGCACACACGCACACACGCACGCACACACGCACACACACCCACACATACACAAGCGCGCGCGCGCTCACACTCACACCCAAACGCGCATGCGCGCACACACTCTCACACACACGCATACACACATAGACATGCACACACACGCGCGTGCGCGCGCGCTCACACTCACACACAAACACGCACGCGCGCACACACTCACACACACACGCACACACGCACGCACACACATACGCACACAAACTCGCACACACACACACATACACATACACACATACACAGACATGCACACACATACAAACACGCACGTGCGCGCACACACACGCACGCACACACACACACACGCTCACACGCGCACACACACACACACACGCGCGCGCGCGCACACACACACTCACACACAAACACGCACGCGCGCACACACTCGCTCACACGCACGCACGCACACAGACATGCACACAAACACACAAACAAGCACGTGCGCATACATTCACACACTCGCACACACGCACGCACACACACAGACATGCACATACACACACACACACACACACACACACACACACAAGCGCCCGCGCACGCGCGCTTGCACACACACAAACACGCACGCGCGCACACACATATACACACGCACGCGCATACACACACACACACAGACATGCACACACATACAAAGACGCACGCAAACACTCACACACACGCACGCACACACACAGACATGCACACACACAAACACGCACGCGCGCAAACATTCACACACACGCACGCACACACACAAACATGCACACACACGCACGCACGCACGCACACAGACAAGCACACACACACGTACACACACAGACACGCACACACACACACACACACACGCGCGCGCGCGCACGCGCACACACTCACTCTCTCTCTCTCTCTCTCTCTCTCTCTCTCACACACACACACACGCCCGCGCGCGCACACTCATGCACACACATACGCGCGCGCGCGGGCGCGCTCGCACTATCACACATACACACACACACACA
>CAWUDS030002479.1:102500-107500 GCA_963859935.3 Lathyrus sativus
ATGTACAGGAATTGCTTCAATCCCCTAAACACCGGAGATATAAGGAGTTAATCCCTAGTAAACCACTTCGAGCTTAGAAGTAGCAGTTTCCTTCGGATATTCAAACCTTTACACTTAACCTGGGGCAGGGTAGTGTTCAGTTAATTCAACCCCGCACTTGAATCAACAAACAAAATCCAAAAGACGGTTGTTCACCAATGACCCACAACAGGGCAGTCACAACAAAATCAAAAAAATCAAAGGCCTGCTAAGTCAGACACCTTAGAGGGGACTTAGGCAAAATCAAGGCAATCCCGATGGATCTGACAAGCAAAGTCAATCCATGCAAAAGTTAGGGATCAAAATAAAAGCAAAAGAGGACCCCGAAATCCTCAACAAAAACAAAAGATTCAGTAGCCATCCAGATCAAAGGGGCACTAGCATCCATCAAAATAAGGTGACTGCCACGTCGAGCAAACCTTGAACCATCAAGCTTACACCGTCCAGACAAGTGTAGAATTAACTAAGCGTAGGACTGGAGATCATTATGAAGAAGGGGTGGGTACAAATCATACTTTGAGCCTAATATCCTTTGTTTCATAACCGTGAACCAGACCACGTTATAGCCCTCGAAAGACCTAATTGAGGCGAGGTTTATTCTGAAAGCATATTATTGCAAGGTTGCGTAACCTGACTCCTCACATGATTTCTAATCATCAATATTGGTGTCATTTTGCTTGCTATATCTTTCGCACCAATCAAATTAGCACAACGTCTGGGCTAGCAGTCCGTTCGTCTCACACTTTCACGACACCTTAATAAATGACGCACTTTTTCAAAACTTACATTGAACTTTGCATTAATTATTACCATTTGTGAATGTACAATTTTAATTGCAAATCAGTGCTAGGTATTCAAAGACATCTCAACGAGGAGGCAATTAAGGAGGAACTTGACCTTCAGTGGCCGACACGAAGCGAGACTACCTCAGAACCCACAGGCTGGGGCAAATCACTCAACAGCTCGAGCAGGGGCAAGTCATCCGAGTTCAACTTCCATATGTCAGAACTGGTTAATCTGGGGGCAGACCATTACTATGTTCAGACTGGGGCAAGACCAGGTCGTCCTGACCATCAAGCAAAGTTGCAACCTTCTCTGAGGTAAATTCACAACAAAATCACCAAGTACCCAGACCAGGGGCATCCATAGTGTCTTCGCCTGTGTCAATCATGGCATCTTTAGTAAACTGCGTGTCGAGGAAGTCAAGCCCTCCCACCACCCGAAGTCCAATCCGCATTGGCAACTACCCAAAGTCCACCACGCTGGCGACTCCACCTGCATTTCCAATTACACGTCTGCAATCATATGCATCATACGCATCGCATTCGACCTCATACGCATCTTGCATCATATGCATACTCCGATTATACCATACTTCCCCAGCTCTTGCATCTCCGCGCGTCAGCATTTGCATTGGCACGTCCACTCATAGGGAATATCATTTATCATCTGGCATGCATATGTGCAAGTCAAGGTCTAGAATCAATCCCGAAGATTTCCAAGACCATCGGTAGCCCAGTCAGGGGCATCTTCCGCAAGATGGTGGGTTTGTCCCACGATTTTCAAGAGCTTCAAAGCAATCACCAGCCCAGGCAGGGGCAATCTTCCGCAATTGTGTGTTTCTCCCAAAAATTCAAAGACATTCAAAGCAAGATTCAGCCCAGTCAGGGGCAGTCTTTTCAAGACCGTGGGTATTTCCCATGACGTATTTCAACCTCGTGTTTGATCAGATCTTCAAGTTAATATACATCCCAGCCAAGGGCATACCATTCAAGACCGTGGGCGTTCTCCACGAAGTTGTTCAACCTTTTGTTGGGCAAATCCAAGAAGTCCAATGCAAGACCCAGCCCGAGCAGGGGTACCTTCAGCAGAACCATGAGCGTTCCTTACGAAGTTGTTCAACCTTTTGTTGACCAAAACAAGACATCTCAAGACAAACTCAGCCCAGTCGGGGGCATCCTCTTCAGAATTCATGGGCGTAACCATGAAACCATCTCAGCAAAGCTATGATCTCCAAACAAGACGGTGGGTGTACCCCATTGACTCATTTCAATTCAATCTTCTTCTCGGGGGTTCCCCAATGATTTGTACCCAGCAAGCGTGACCGTTGTCAATTGCCTTACTATCATCCTTTTGGTGATAGTCGAACTTCGTCAGTTCAACCTAGCCTACATCCTTTTGGTGTTGGTAAACTTCAAATCTGTGTTGTCCTATCATCATTTTGGTGATAGCGACCTGTGTGTTGTGTTTCGCTCCATCATCCTTTTGGTGGTGGGTCTGGCATTTCGTCGATGTCAGATTGCGCGATATTTTGTTTATGTTTTGCTCCATCGTCCTTTTGGTGATGGGTCTGGCATTTCATCGATGTCAGATTGCACGATATTTTGTTTATGTTTCGCTCCATCGTCCGTTTCGTGGTGGGTCTGGCATTTCGTCGATGTCAGATTGCGCGATATTTTGTTTATGTTTCGCTCCATCATCCTTTTGGTGGTGGGTCTGGCATTTCGTCAATGTCAGATTGCGCGATGTTTTGTTTGTGTTCTCGCTCCGTCATCCTTTTGGTGAGAGTCTATCATGGTCATTAATGATAGATTGCGCGATATTTTGTGTTGTGTTTCGCTCTGTCATCCTTTTGGTGGGGGGTCTACCATGGTCATTAATGATAGATTGTGCAATCTGTGTTGTGTTTCGCTCCGTCATCCTTTTGGTGGGGGGTCTATCATGGTCATTAATGATAGATTGTGCGATAGTTTGTTTGAGTTCGCTCCGTCATCCTTTTGGTGGGGGGTCTATCATGGTCATTAATGATAGATTGTGCCATATGTTTGGCGTGTGTTTCGCTCCGTCATCCTTTTGGTGGGGGGTCTATCATGGTCATTAATGATAGATTGTGCGATATGTTTGGCGTGTGTTTCGCTCCGTCATCCTTTTGGTGGGGGGTCTATCATGGTCATTAATGATAGATTGTGCGATATGTTTGGCGTGTGTTTCGCTCCGTCATCCTTTTGGTGGGGGGGGGGGTCTATCATGGTCATTAATGATAGATTGTGTGATGTGTTTGTTTGAGTTTTCTCCGTCATCCTTTTGGTGGGGGGTCTATCATGGTCATTAATGATAGATTGTGCGATATGTTTGGCGTGTGTTTCGCTCCGTCATCCTTTTGGTGGGGGGTCTATCATGGTCATTAATGATAGATTGTGCGATATGTTTGGCGTGTGTTTCGCTCCGTCATCCTTTTGGTGGGGGGGTCTATCATGGTCATTAATGATAGATTGTGCGATGTGTTTATTTGTGTTTCGCTCCGTCATCCTTTTGGTGGGGGTTCTATCATGGTCATTAGTGATAGATTGTGCGATGTGTAGTGCGTTTGCTCTATCGTCCTTTTGGGAATAGTAGCCATGTCTGTTCGTCCTATCATCCTTTTGGTGATGGTGACCTTTTTCCAGTTATTTTCAGTTTACTCGGAGGTGTACCTCATCCAGCATTTCAATTCTCGGGCATTCTTTTTCTTTTTGGACAAATTCAGGGTCTTCTTCATATCTAATTGTCTTCTACCTTGAGAGAATGAGCGTCAAAGCCGTTCATCTTACTCGGTCTAAGCCAATTAGATAGGGGCATCTGTCATACCCTAAATTTGTCCTACCCCTGTATATCCACCCACTGTTTATAATTCGAAAATTTCAGATAAAATATGTTGTTTCTATCATGAGGTTGAAATGAATCGAGTCAAGTTTCATGTTGAGTTTTATCAGGGAGGTCATAAGTTGAAGACGTTCCGTGGTTGAAGGTTATCCGGGGCCAGATCATTCCTATTTTAGGAATTTTGTGTAGTAAAGTTCTTATGTCCCTAGGTTAAAACATATACAAGTAAAGCTTCAAAAAAACTCCTGACATAATTCAAGAGGAAATTAGTTTGTTTGTAAGATCATGTTTTTTTTACATGCTTCCAAGAGCAGTTTTGCCAATGAGGGTGTTTATATCTTAAAATGAATTGATGAGACCACATGGAAGTTCTTGTGTATATCCATTATGGTCTTGATCCCTATTCAGCTATGTGAAATTTTTTTTGGTGGAAACAAAGCAAAGATATGTTCTCATTTTCATGGTAAATTAAGATGAGAATAATTGGTTTTAAGTGCTTGTTAAGTCATATTCCAAGAGGATTACAAGTCATGTTTCAAATAGGCACGAAGATCATGTGGTTAAAGTCATGTCTCCGTGATATTTCGAGGTGCGACACAGACAGACACAAACACACACACACAAACAAACACACACGCGCGCGCGAACATACACACACGCACGCGCACACTCACACACACACACACACACACACACACACACACACACACAGACATACACACACACACACAAACACGCACGCGCGCACACACACACACAGACATACACACACACACAAACACGCACGCGCGCACACACACACACGCACACACGCACGCACGCACACACGCGCACGCAAACACACACACACGCACGTACACACACTCATACACAAACACGCGCGCGCGCACACACTCACACACACGCACGCACACACACAGACAGGCACAAACACACAAACACGCACGTGCGCACACATTCACACACACGCACGCACACACACTGACATGCACACACACGTACACACAAACACATGCACGCGCGCGCGCACACACACACACACAAACACTCACGCGCGCACACATTTGCACACACGCACGCACACACACAAACATGTACATACACACACACACACAGACCCGGACGCGCACACACATACACTCACACACATACACACACACACAGAAACACGCACGCGCACACACATTCACACACACGCACGCACACACAGACATGCACACACACATACACGTACACACACAGACACGCACGCGCACACACACACACACACTCAAACACACAGACACAGAAAAAGACACGCAGAGACACATGCAAGCACG
>CAWUDS030002479.1:140000-147500 GCA_963859935.3 Lathyrus sativus
CCCACACAAACACACGCGCGCGCGCATACACCCACCCATGCACACACACACACACACGCACAAACACACACACACACATACACACACACACACATACACCCACCCACCCATCCACCCACACACACACACACACACCCACGCACACACACACATGTTGGTGTAAGCCCTAGAGGCCAATACTTTTTGGTACTTGTATCAGATTATTCGTTTAATAATAAAAGGCATTTCTTTATTATGTTTGTCTTTCAGAATAATAAAGTCCCTAGAATAGTTAGTCTGTTTAATGAAATGTTAAGTGTGACTTAATCATGAGATCCCATTAAACATAAAGACATTATTCTTAAAATATCCGTAGTCAAGCTTTATTGCAAAGTGGGATAACATTAAAAGCATTGAGACTATTATGAAGATAGACTGATGATCACATCTCATGGATCATGGATAAAGAGTTATCAAGTCTTGACATAGGTATAAATATTAGGAGTAATATTTATACCGGATTGACCCGCTATGAGAATACTACATAGTATGTTATGCAAAGTGTCATAAGTTATTCTCATGGTGATAATGGTGTATTACCACCCTTCGACCTGAAACCACTATGGACCCTAGATGTAGAGTCGGGTGCTTTATTGCTGATCAAACATTATCCGTAACTGGATGATCATAAAGACAGTTGATGGGCACTCCACGAAGCATGCTGAGGGACATGAGTGTCCTAGATGGAATTTGCCAATCCTGCATAACAGGAGAAATGTCTAAGGGCCCAATATTGAACTGGACAAGGATGACACAGTGTATGCCTTGTGTTCAATATAGACATAGGGGCAAAAGGGTAATTGTACAAACATATATTATCACGAAAAAGGTTTTGTCAGATCACATGACATTTTCGTGACTTGGGTAGCAGTGATGTGTTGCTAGATACCGCTTACTGTTTATTATGTTAAATATATATAATTTAATATAATTACCAACGTTACGAAATCCTACAGGGTCACACACATAAGGACAGTTTGATGAGAGATAGAGAAATCAAAGGAACACCGTAAGGTACGGTGCACTTAAGTGAAAAATAGAAATTCGGATAATATAATAATAATTATTGTTATTTTATAATGGTTATAAAATAATAATAAAATAAATATATTTATTATAATAATAGTTATTATAATAATATATAATATTATTATGGATCATGTGAATTAGGGTTTTAGCCCGCAGCCCACAAGAGAGTCTATAAAAGGAACCCTTGTGATGAAGCTTTCACATGATGCAATTTCGTTTTGATTCTCTTTTCTCACTCAAATAATTTCGTTCGTAAGCAGCTAGCACTGTGACCGGAAGCTGTTCGTGTGGACTGAGTAGAGGCGTTGCACTTCATCAACGCTTGTGATCGCTGCATCAAAGATCTGAATCGCCACAAAGAGGTAACGATTCTATCACTGACCATGCTCATTCGTGAGGATCACTAAAGGAAAATTTTTGTTTTCCGCTGCGTTTAGATCGCAATTTTCCTTCAGTGGTATCAGAGCCACTTACGAAACCATGGATCTGATAGCTGTTAAATTTCCGTCTTTTCTGTATTTGATTCGATTAAAACACAGAATGAATTTAACAATAAACAATTAATTAAATTTGGCATCTGTTGTGTACGATTTGGATGATTGATGTTGATTATGCTTCGGAATCCGACATTAGTATGGTGAAGTTGTGCGATACATTGATCATCCATAGGTTACACAATTAGATCGATCACTTTTATATAAGATATAAGAAATTCTGATGCAAAGATGGTATATGGGATATACTGTTTTGATTTCATCCATTCAATCACATAAGGATTGTAATTCTTTTGAAAGATCATCACTTTCATTCGCTTCGGAATCCGACATTAGTATGGTGAAGCAATGATATGTTGATCTATCATATTGAGTTATCAATCGAGTTGTGTTTGACGGCATGAAATTGTTGCATTAGGATTAATGGCAGTACAAGTGTTGTATTGCCGCAGACTTTTCCGGTTGGGATTGTAAATGCACAAAAGTTGTGCAGGAAACGACGTGAAATACAATGAAGTGTTCATAAAAATTTTCGGTGGGGCGCTGCCCCTAACAACCTCGCAAGGGGGCGCTGCCCCCGGCTAAGTCTGCAAAGTGTGATCAATCAGTCGAAATTTAATTTAGTTTATTTAATTATCGGAATTTTAAACTAATAATAAAAGTGTGTTTATTATTATTTATTTGTGGTGATCAGTTATGGCCTTAGTTTTGTTTTGGGATTTTTGAATACGGCCTGCGTGTCGTGCCTCTCTCTCAATCTCTTTATGTAACTTCTTTTCTCATCTCACTCCCTCGTATGTAAAACGAGTTTTCTTATATGTAATGTAATATTATGTTATGAAAAAAAAAAAAAAAGGAAGTATTCAATATTAAAGGAGGATAACCTTGGAGATCATGCTTGGAGAAGCTTAGATCGTTATTAGGTTAGCTTAGGTTCTCTCATTGGCTTGAGAGAACAATTGCGTTAGGGGCCATAATTGTATCTTTTTTATATGTATGTTTATGCATGTAATTGTATGTTGATGCATGTGAGAGACGTTTTGCATGTGAAGCCGGTGAGATCAAACTAATAACAAATTCCCTCAAAATTAAATATTAAGTTTATGCTTTCCAATTTTTAGCACTCATCAAGACTAGTATCGAGCATTGTAGGTTTCGCCTACGCGAGGTGCATGTTCTATATTAGTAAGGTGTGATGGGATAATTGTAATATCCAATTGCTAAAACAATGGGTCAAACTTAACTAAACAAATTATAATAAGATTATATATGTTTAGAAGCAAGAATTGGGAATGATTCATGTGATGGATCAGAATAAGGAGTTATTCACCCAATTGAAAATATTCGAGAGTTGTATGAGATACAATTGGAAGGAGTTCCTACCTAAATAACTTAGTTTTGTGTAATCAGCCTAACGCTGACTTAAAACAAAGTGAAACATGGATCTCGACCCACTAGAAAGTCTTCCAACGGGATTTTCTGAATCAAATGATGAGGGTCATTTGTTTTGAATAAAATAGTGGGAGCATATTTGATTAAAGGCCTAATTAAATATGTTGTTTTAATGATACTAATATTTTCATATTTCTCTTGTAGATTACCATGACAACAAACACATCGAACAATATTTTGCGATCAATCCTAGATAAGGAAAAATTGTCTGGGACAAATTTCCTGGATTGGCACCGTAATCTGAGGATTGTCCTCAAGCACGATAAGAAGCTGTATGTCTTGGAGACACCAGTTCCTGAGGAGGAACCTCCTAGTTCTGCACCAAAGGCAGAAAGAGATGCTTATAAGAAGCATTTCGATGATGCCAATGAAACCGCTTGCCTCATGCTTGCTACCATGAACTCTGAGTTGCAAAAGCAACACGAGAACATGTCTGCGTTCGATATGATCGGACATCTGAAAACGCTTTATCAAGAGAAAGCAAGAAATGAGAGGTTTCAGGTTTCAAAGTCCCTTTTTAACAGCAAGTTAGCTGAGGGAGCCCCTGTAAGTCCCCATGTACTCAAGATGATTGGGTATGTGGAGAACCTTGACAGATTAGGGTTTCCCCTTGGAAAGGAACTTGCGATTGATCTGATCTTGCAATCGTTGCCAGAGAGCTTCAGTCAGTTTGTCCTGAATTTCAATATGAATGACTTGGACAAAAGTCTTCCAGAACTGCTAGGCATGTTGAGAACTGCTGAGCAGAATATGAAGACAAAAGGGAAATCCATTCTGATGGTCAGTAATGGAAAGAAACAGAACAAGAGGCCCATCAAACAGGGTGGTAGAGGGAAAGGCAAGGAAGTTGCCAAACCCAAACCCACTCCTCCTGTTTTGAAGCCTAGTGGAGGAATAGCAAAGGAGGGCACTTGCTTCCATTGCGGTAAGACCGGACATTGGAAGAGAAATTGCCCAAAGTACCTGGAAGATAAGAATAATGGAGTAGAGACTTCAAATTCAGGTATTTTTGTTATTGAAATTAATTTATCTACTTCTGCATCATGGGTATTAGATACTGGATGCGGTTCTCACATTTGTACTAATGTGCAGGGACTAAAAAGGAGTAGAAATTTGGCAAAAGGTGAAGTTGACCTACGAGTTGGCAATGGAGCAAAGGTTGCTGCTTTAGCTGTAGGAACTTATGTTTTAACTTTACCTAGTGGTTTAATAATTCAGTTAGAGAACTGTTATTATGTACCTGCAATTAGCAGGAATATTATTTCCGTTTCTTGTTTGGACAAGTTTGGTTTTTCATTCATAATAAGGAACAATTGTTGCTCCATTTATTTGAATGATATATTCTATGCTACTGCAAAAATGAATAATGGACTATATGTCCTTGATCTTGAAATGCCAATTTATAACATTAATACTAAAAGGTTGAAACCTAATGAGTTGAATCCAACTTACCTTTGGCACTGTCGATTAGGCCACATAAATGAGAAACGCATTTCCAAACTCCATAAAGATGGACTCTTGGACTCTTTTGATTATGAATCATACGAGACATGCAGATCTTGTTTAATTGGAAAGATGACAAAATCCCCATTCACAGGAAAAGGTGAAAGGGCTAATGATCTTTTGGCACTCATACATACTGATGTATGTGGACCACTGAACATACCAGCCAGAGGAGGTTTTCAGTACTTCATCACTTTTACTGATGACTTCAGTAGATACGGATATGTGTATCTAATGAAACATAAATCTGAGTCCTTTGAAAAGTTCAAGGAATTCAAGAATGAAGTACAAAACCAACTAGGTAAGAATATTAAAGTTCTTCGATCAGATCGAGGCGGTGAATATTTAAGCCTAGAATTTGATGACCATCTAAAAGAGTATGGGATTCTATCCCAACTTACTCCTCCTGGAACACCACAATGGAATGGTGTATCTGAGAGAAGAAATCGAACCTTGTTAGACATGGTCCGATCCATGATGAGTCACGTCGATCTTCCAAACTCCTTTTGGGGACATGCATTATTAACAGCAGCTTACACACTTAACCGTGTTCCATCCAAAAAGGTTGATAAGACACCATATGAGATATGGAGTGGTAAGAAACCACATATGTCTTACATGAAGATTTGGGGTTGCGAGGTTTACGTCAAACGACAAATTTCAACCAAGCTTGAGCCCAAATCTGACAAATGCTTATTTGTGGGGTATCCTAAAGAAACAAGAGGATATTACTTCTACAATCCTTCTGAGGGCAAAGTGTTTGTCGCTCGAACTGGAGTCTTTCTGGAAAGGGATTTTATTTCCAAAGGAAACAGTGGGAGGAAAATAGAGCTTGAAGAAATTCAAGAATCACAAAACATTGAAACACCTATGGAGGAACTAGAGCGGGAAACACAAGTAGTTGTGGAAGAGCAACCTGCTCAAGAAGAACAAGACCAGCGTAGGTCAAGCAGGATACGTCACCAACCTGAGAGATATGGATATCTCATAAGTGATCAGGGTGATGTATTACTCATGGATCAAGATGAGCCTGTGACCTACAAAGAGGCCATAACTGGTCCTGAGTCTGAGAAGTGGCTAGAAGCCATGAAATCTGAAATGGATTCCATGTACACAAACCAGGTTTGGACCTTGGTAGAACCTCCTATAGGAGTTAACCCTATAGGATGCAAGTGGGTCTTCAAGAAGAAGACTGACATGGATGGTAAGGTACATACCTATAAAGCAAGACTGGTTGCAAAAGGCTATAAACAAATTCATGGGGTTGACTATGATGAAACCTTTTCACCAGTTGCAATGCTTAAATCTGTTCGGATTTTACTTGCCATCGCTGCATATCATGATTATGAAATATGGCAGATGGATGTCAAAACTGCTTTCCTTAATGGGAATCTTCTTGAGGATGTGTACATGACACAACCTGAAGGATTTGACATACCACAAGATGCCCAAAAGATATGCAAGTTACAGCGATCAATCTATGGATTGAAGCAAGCTTCCAGAAGCTGGAATCTTCGTTTTGATGAAACCGTAAAACAATATGGATTCATCAAAAATGAAGATGAACCTTGTGTCTACAAGAAGGTTAGTGGGAGCATGATCGTGTTTCTGGTATTATATGTAGATGACATATTACTCATTGGAAACGATGTCCCTACCTTGCAACAAGTGAAGACTTGGTTAGGGAATTGTTTTTCTATGAAAGACCTAGGTGAAGCAGCCTATATATTAGGAATTAGGATCTATAGAGATAGATCACAAAAACTGCTTGGCCTAAGTCAGAGTACATACATAGATAAAGTGTTGAGACGCTTTAATATGCATGATTCCAAGAAAGGATTCATACCTATGCAACATGGTTTGTGTTTATCAAAAACACAATCCCCTTCAACTAAGGAAGAAAGGGATCGCATGAATAAGATTCCATATGCATCTGCAATAGGATCTATCATGTATGCCATGTTATGTACTCGACCAGATGTCTCGTATGCATTAAGTGCAACGAGTAGGTACCAATCTGATCCCGGTGATGCTCACTGGGTAGCTGTCAAGAATATCCTTAAGTACTTGAGAAGGACTAAGGATTCATTCTTGATATATGGAGGTCAGGAAGAGCTTGATGTAATTGGTTACACTGATGCTAGCTTCCAGACAGATAAGGATGATTTTAGATCACAATCTGGTTATGTGTTCTGTCTCAATGGTGGCGCTGTGAGCTGGAAAAGTTCAAAGCAAGAAACAGTTGCTGATTCTACAACTGAGGCCGAGTATATTGCTGCCTCAAATGCAGCAAAGGAAGCTGTTTGGATCAAGAAGTTCATTAGTGAACTTGGCATAGTCCCTAGCATTGTGGATCCCATTGGTTTATATTGTGATAACAATGGTGCTATCGCACAAGCTAAGGAGCCTAGATCTCACCAACGATCCAAACACATACTTAGGCGTTATCACCTCATTAGAGAGATAATCGATCGGGGAGATGTGAAGATATGCAGAGTACCTACACTTGACAATATCGCTGACCCATTAACAAAGCCTCTTGCGCAACAGAAGCATGATGGTCATACTAGATCTATGGGTATTAGGGGTATGCCTAATTGGCTCTAGTGCTAGTGGGAGATTGTTGGTGTAAGCCCTAGAGGCCAATACTTTTTGGTACTTGTATCAGATTATTCGTTTAATAATAAAAGGCATTTCTTTATTATGTTTGTCTTTCAGAATAATAAAGTCCCTAGAATAGTTAGTCTGTTTAATGAAATGTTAAGTGTGACTTAATCATGAGATCCCATTAAACATAAAGACATTATTCTTAAAATATCCGTAGTCAAGCTTTATTGCAAAGTGGGATAACATTAAAAGCATTGAGACTATTATGAAGATAGACTGATGATCACATCTCATGGATCATGGATAAAGAGTTATCAAGTCTTGACATAGGTATAAATATTAGGAGTAATATTTATACCGGATTGACCCGCTATGA
>CAWUDS030002479.1:180000-185000 GCA_963859935.3 Lathyrus sativus
GCTAGATACCGCTTACTGTTTATTATGTTAAATATATATAATTTAATATAATTACCAACGTTACGAAATCCTACAGGGTCACACACATAAGGACAGTTTGATGAGAGATAGAGAAATCAAAGGAACACCGTAAGGTACGGTGCACTTAAGTGAAAAATAGAAATTCGGATAATATAATAATAATTATTGTTATTTTATAATGGTTATAAAATAATAATAAAATAAATATATTTATTATAATAATAGTTATTATAATAATATATAATATTATTATGGATCATGTGAATTAGGGTTTTAGCCCGCAGCCCACAAGAGAGTCTATAAAAGGAACCCTTGTGATGAAGCTTTCACTTGATGCATTTTCGTTTTTGATTCTCTTTTCTCACTCAAATAATTCCGTTCGTAAGCAGCTAGCACTGTGACCGGAAGCTGTTCGTGTGGACTGAGTAGAGGCGTTGCACTTCATCAACGCTTGTGATCGCTGCATCAAAGATCTGAATCGCCATAAAGAGGTAACGATTCTATCACTGACCATGCTCATTCGTGAGGATCACTAAAGGAAAATTTTTGTTTTCCGCTGCGTTTAGATCGCAATTTTCCTTCAGTGGTATCAAAGCCTCTTACGAAACCATGGATCTGATAGCTGTTAAATTTCCGTCTTTTCTGTATTTGATTCGATTAAAACAGAATGAATTTAACAATAAACGATTAATTAAATTTGGCATCTGTTGTGTACGATTTGGATGATTGATGTTGATTATGCTTCGGAATCCGACATTAGTATGGTGAAGTTGTGCGATACATTGATCATCCATAGGTTACACAATTAGATCGATCACTTTTATATAAGATATAAGAAATTCTGATGCAAAGATGGTATATGGGATATACTGTTTTGTTTTCATCCATTCAATCACATAAGGATTGTAATTCTTTTGAAAGATCATCATTTTCATTCGCTTCGGAATCCGACGTTAGTATGGTGAAGCAATGACATGTTGATCTATCATATTGAGTTAACAATCGAGTTGTGTTTGACGGCATGAAATTGTTGCATTAGGATTAATGGCAGTACAAGTGTTGTATTGCCGCAGACTTTTCCGGTTGGGGTTGTAAATGCACAAAAGTTGTGCAGGAAACGACGTGAAATACAATGAAGTGTTCATAAAAATTTTCGCTGGGGCGCTGCCCCTAACAACCCCGCAAGGGGGCGCTGCCCCTAACAACCCCGCAAAGATCGGACATCTGAAAACGCTTTATCAAGAGCAAGCAAGAAATGAGAGGTTTCAGGTTTCAAAGTCCCTTTTTAACAGCAAGTTAGCTGAGGGAGCCCCTGTAAGTCCCCATGTACTCAAGATGATTGGGTATGTGGAGAACCTTGACAGATTAGGGTTTCCCCTTGGAAAGGAACTTGCGATTGATCTGATCTTGCAATCGTTGCCAGAGAGCTTCAGTCAGTTTGTCCTGAATTTCAATATGAATGACTTGGACAAAAGTCTTCCAGAACTGCTAGGCATGTTGAGAACTGCTGAGCAGAATATGAAGACAAAAGGGAAATCCATTCTGATGGTCAGTAATGGAAAGAAACAGAACAAGAGGCCCATCAAACAGGGTGGTAGAGGGAAAGGCAAGGAAGTTGCCAAACCCAAACCCACTCCTCCTGTTTTGAAGCCTAGTGGAGGAATAGCAAAGGAGGGCACTTGCTTCCATTGCGGTAAGACCGGACATTGGAAGAGAAATTGCCCAAAGTACCTGGAAGATAAGAATAATGGAGTAGAGACTTCAAATTCAGGTATTTTTGTTATTGAAATTAATTTATCTACTTCTGCATCATGGGTATTAGATACTGGATGCGGTTCTCACATTTGTACTAATGTGCAGGGACTAAAAAGGAGTAGAAATTTGGCAAAAGGTGAAGTTGACCTACGAGTTGGCAATGGAGCAAAGGTTGCTGCTTTAGCTGTAGGAACTTATGTTTTAACTTTACCTAGTGGTTTAATAATTCAGTTAGAGAACTGTTATTATGTACCTGCAATTAGCAGGAATATTATTTCCGTTTCTTGTTTGGACAAGTTTGGTTTTTCATTCATAATAAGGAACAATTGTTGCTCCATTTATTTGAATGATATATTCTATGCTACTGCAAAAATGAATAATGGACTATATGTCCTTGATCTTGAAATGCCAATTTATAACATTAATACTAAAAGGTTGAAACCTAATGAGTTGAATCCAACTTACCTTTGGCACTGTCGATTAGGCCACATAAATGAGAAACGCATTTCCAAACTCCATAAAGATGGACTCTTGGACTCTTTTGATTATGAATCATACGAGACATGCAGATCTTGTTTAATTGGAAAGATGACAAAATCCCCATTCACAGGAAAAGGTGAAAGGGCTAATGATCTTTTGGCACTCATACATACTGATGTATGTGGACCACTGAACATACCAGCCAGAGGAGGTTTTCAGTACTTCATCACTTTTACTGATGACTTCAGTAGATACGGATATGTGTATCTAATGAAACATAAATCTGAGTCCTTTGAAAAGTTCAAGGAATTCAAGAATGAAGTACAAAACCAACTAGGTAAGAATATTAAAGTTCTTCGATCAGATCGAGGCGGTGAATATTTAAGCCTAGAATTTGATGACCATCTAAAAGAGTATGGGATTCTATCCCAACTTACTCCTCCTGGAACACCACAATGGAATGGTGTATCTGAGAGAAGAAATCGAACCTTGTTAGACATGGTCCGATCCATGATGAGTCACGTCGATCTTCCAAACTCCTTTTGGGGACATGCATTATTAACAGCAGCTTACACACTTAACCGTGTTCCATCCAAAAAGGTTGATAAGACACCATATGAGATATGGAGTGGTAAGAAACCACATATGTCTTACATGAAGATTTGGGGTTGCGAGGTTTACGTCAAACGACAAATTTCAACCAAGCTTGAGCCCAAATCTGACAAATGCTTATTTGTGGGGTATCCTAAAGAAACAAGAGGATATTACTTCTACAATCCTTCTGAGGGCAAAGTGTTTGTCGCTCGAACTGGAGTCTTTCTGGAAAGGGATTTTATTTCCAAAGGAAACAGTGGGAGGAAAATAGAGCTTGAAGAAATTCAAGAATCACAAAACATTGAAACACCTATGGAGGAACTAGAGCGGGAAACACAAGTAGTTGTGGAAGAGCAACCTGCTCAAGAAGAACAAGACCAGCGTAGGTCAAGCAGGATACGTCACCAACCTGAGAGATATGGATATCTCATAAGTGATCAGGGTGATGTATTACTCATGGATCAAGATGAGCCTGTGACCTACAAAGAGGCCATAACTGGTCCTGAGTCTGAGAAGTGGCTAGAAGCCATGAAATCTGAAATGGATTCCATGTACACAAACCAGGTTTGGACCTTGGTAGAACCTCCTATAGGAGTTAACCCTATAGGATGCAAGTGGGTCTTCAAGAAGAAGACTGACATGGATGGTAAGGTACATACCTATAAAGCAAGACTGGTTGCAAAAGGCTATAAACAAATTCATGGGGTTGACTATGATGAAACCTTTTCACCAGTTGCAATGCTTAAATCTGTTCGGATTTTACTTGCCATCGCTGCATATCATGATTATGAAATATGGCAGATGGATGTCAAAACTGCTTTCCTTAATGGGAATCTTCTTGAGGATGTGTACATGACACAACCTGAAGGATTTGACATACCACAAGATGCCCAAAAGATATGCAAGTTACAGCGATCAATCTATGGATTGAAGCAAGCTTCCAGAAGCTGGAATCTTCGTTTTGATGAAACCGTAAAACAATATGGATTCATCAAAAATGAAGATGAACCTTGTGTCTACAAGAAGGTTAGTGGGAGCATGATCGTGTTTTTGGTATTATATGTAGATGACATATTACTCATTGGAAACGATGTCCCTACCTTGCAACAAGTGAAAACTTGGTTAGGGAATTGTTTTTCTATGAAAGACCTAGGTGAAGCAGCCTATATATTAGGAATTAGGATCTATAGAGATAGATCACAAAAACTGCTTGGCCTAAGTCAGAGTACATACATAGATAAAGTGTTGAGACGCTTTAATATGCATGATTCCAAGAAAGGATTCATACCTATGCAACATGGTATGTGTTTATCAAAAACACAATCCCCTTCAACTAAGGAAGAAAGGGATCGCATGAATAAGATTCCATATGCATCTGCAATAGGATCTATCATGTATGCCATGTTATGTACTCGACCAGATGTCTCGTATGCATTAAGTGCAACGAGTAGGTACCAATCTGATCCCGGTGATGCTCACTGGGTAGCTGTCAAGAATATCCTTAAGTACTTGAGAAGGACTAAGGATTCATTCTTGATATATGGAGGTCAGGAAGAGCTTGATGTAATTGGTTACACTGATGCTAGCTTCCAGACAGATAAGGATGATTTTAGATCACAATCTGGTTATGTGTTCTGTCTCAATGGTGGCGCTGTGAGCTGGAAAAGTTCAAAGCAAGAAACAGTTGCTGATTCTACAACTGAGGCCGAGTATATTGCTGCCTCAAATGCAGCAAAGGAAGCTGTTTGGATCAAGAAGTTCATTAGTGAACTTGGCATAGTCCCTAGCATTGTGGATCCCATTGGTTTATATTGTGATAACAATGGTGCTATCGCACAAGCTAAGGAGCCTAGATCTCACCAACGATCTAAACACATACTTAGGCGTTATCACCTCATTCGAGAGATAATCGATCGGGGAGATGTGAAGATATGCAGAGTACCTACACTTGACAATATCGCTGACCCATTAACAAAGCCTCTTGCGCAACAGAAGCATGATGGTCATACTAGATCTATGGGTATTAGGGGTATGCCTAATTGGCTCTAGTGCTAGTGGGAGATTGTTGGTGTAAGCCCTAGAGGCCAATACTTTTTGGTACTTGTATCAGATATTCGTTTAATAATAAAAGGCATTTCTTTATTATGTTT
>CAWUDS030002479.1:305000-312500 GCA_963859935.3 Lathyrus sativus
GGTTGATCAAATTATTACTCATAATAAGATGCTTGAAACCCAGATCTCTCAGGTAGCGTTAAACCAAGCCCCACAGACTACACCTGGAGGACAGTTCCCTGGACAACCTCAACAAAACCCGAAAGGGCAAGCTAATGCCATTACTCTACGAAGTGGAACCGCTTATAAGGAACCTTTAAACCCTAGATTAAGTGAGCCCGAAACTTCTGAGAGGAATGAGGAAAAGGAACCAGAGAAGCCTGAAACCCCGGAAAGTCAAGAAAAAGGAGAAGAACCTAAAAATAAAACCTATGTACCGCCACCGCCATACAAACCACCAATACCTTACCCTCAAAGATTAAAGAAAACCCAAATCGATAATCAATATCAAAAATTCGTTAAGGTTATAGAAAAACTTCACGTAGAAATCCCCTTTACAGAAGCCATCACCCAAATACCTTCTTATGCTAAGTTTCTCAAACACATACTTACAAATAAACGTAGACTCGAAGATCCGAAACCCGTGGAATGTAATTCTATTTCCGAAAATAGGTTAGCAAAGAAAGATAAAGATCCCGGAAATTTTTCCATTCCTTGTGTTTTGGGGAATCATGTCATCGAAAAAGCTTTTCTAGACTTAGGAGCTAGTGTGAGCTTAATGCCTTTAGCAGTTTGTGAGAGATTAAACTTAGGAGAATTACAACCTACTAAGATGTCACTTCAATTAGCCGATAGATCCGTTAAATACCCTATAGGCATACTTGAAGACGTCCCTGTTAGGATAGGTCAACTGTTTATACCTACTGATTTTGTTGTCATGGACATTAAAGAAGATGACGACATACCAATCCTCCTAGGTAGACCGTTCTTATCGACTGCTGGAGCCGTAATAGATGTTAAAAAGGGAAAACTAACTTTTGAGGTAGGTGGCCAGAAGATAGAATTTATATTGTCAAAATTTCTTATGGCACCTGTGATAGGAGATTCTTGTTATGCCTTAGATATCATCGAAGAATGTATTAGGGAATTAGAACAAGAAGAAGAAACTGAATCTATAAAATTGCCATCAACCCTTATTTTGGAAGATGACAATTATAAAACACCCTACATTGATGATAACCTTCACAAATGTTTATCTCTTACCCCAGATCCTATGCCTTGCCCTATAAAACCGACCGTAAAACTTAAGGAACTGCCTAAAAACCTGAGATATGAATTTCTTGATGAAGATATGAACCGTCCAGTTATAGTCAGTGCTACCTTAAACCAAGAAGAAACCGATCAATTATTAGAAGTTTTACGTAGGTACCCCTCAGCCTTAGGATATAAGATCTCTGATCTAAAAGGAATAAGCCCATCCGTATGCATGCATCGGATTTTGCTTGAAGAAGATTCAAAACCTTCTAGAGAACACCAACGTAGAATAAATCCTATAATGAGTACTGTAGTTAAGACTGAAGTTCTTAAGTTACTAGAGGCAGGTATAATATATCAGATCTCAGACAGTAAATGGGTGAGTCCTGTGCATGTAGTACCTAAAAAGGGAGGCATCACAGTCGTGCAAAACGAGAAGGGCGAACCTGTAGCAAAAAGAACTGATGGAGGTTGGCGTATGTGCATAGATTATAGAAAATTAAATAAAGCAACTAGGAAGGACCATTTCCCATTACCATTCATAGACCAAATGTTGGAGCGCCTAGCCAGACACTCTTACTTTTGTTATTTAGATGGATATTCAGGATTCTTCCAAATACCTATTCACCCCGAAGATCAAGAAAAAACTACCTTTACATGCCCAGTTGGAACCTTTGCCTATAGAAGAATGCCTTTTGGACTTTGTAATGCTCCTGCAACTTTCCAACGCTGCATGATGTCTATCTTTGCTGATTATTTGGATGGAATCATGGAAGTATTTATGGACGATTTCTCAGTTTGTGGGTCAGATTTCAAAAATTGTCTTGTCAACCTTGAGAAAATCCTGGAGAGATGTGTGGAGGTAAACCTTGTGCTAAATTGGGAAAAATGTCATTTCATGGTCACCGAAGGGATTGTTTTAGGACATATAGTTTCCGAAAAAGGTTTAGAGGTAGATAAAGCAAAAATAGAAGTCATAGAGAATCTAAAACCGCCGAAGACTATCAGGGAGATAAGAAGTTTTCTTGGACATGCCGGATTTTACCGACGTTTTATCAAGGATTTCTCCAAAATAACAAAGCCCTTAACTGGTCTTTTAATGAAAGATGCTGAGTTCATCTTCGATGAAAAATGTACTGAAGCATTTAATCTTCTGAAGCAAGCTCTGATTTCAGCACCTATAATGAAACCCCCTGATTGGTCGGAACCGTTTGAGATAATGTGTGACGCCAGTGATTATGCTGTTGGAGCCGTTCTAGGTCAGAGAAAAGATAAGAAGTTACATGTGATTTATTATGCCAGTAGAACCCTAGACGCTGCACAGCTCAACTACGCAACAACCGAAAAAGAGCTCCTAGCTGTAGTTTTTGCAATAGACAAATTTAGATCTTATCTAGTAGGAGCCAAGATTATAGTTTACACCGACCATGCTGCCATTCGTTACTTACTAAGCAAAAAGGATGCCAAGCCTAGGTTACTTCGATGGATTCTATTATTACAAGAGTTTGATTTGGATATCCGTGACAAGAAAGGCACTGATAATGTGGTAGCTGATCACCTATCTAGGCTAGAATACCTGAAACCTGATCCAGTACCCATAAATGACGATTTTGCCTACGATAGACTGATAGCCCAACTAGAAACCATTGAAGATGATAACCCAGACCCTCATAAGCAATTTCATAAATCCTTAGCTATAAGCAATGTACCTTGGTATGCAGATTTTGTTAATTACCTAGCCGCTGACATCATACCCCCTGATCTAAACTACCACCAGAAGAAGAAGTTCTATAGTGATGTGAGAAACTTCTATTGGGACGATCCATTTCTTTTCAAGAGAGGTAAAGATGGCATTTTCCGCCGTTGTGTTCCAGAAGAAGAGGTAAATAATATAATTGAGCATTGTCACTCTGCACCCTATGGTGGACATGCAAGCACATCTAAGACCTACGCCAAGATTCTTCAAGCTGGCCTATTCTGGCCTACTATGTGGCGTGATGTCCATGCTTTCATTGTCAAGTGTGACAGATGCCAACGCACAGGAAATATTTCAAGACGTAATGAAATGCCGTTAAGAAATATCCAAGAAGTAGAACTCTTCGACGTATGGGGTATAGACTTTATGGGACCGTTCCCACCATCTTTTGGAAATCAGTACATATTAGTAGCTGTTGACTACGTGTCTAAATGGATTGAAGCTATCGCCGCACCCACAAACGACACCAGAGTAGTCATCAAATTATTCAAGAATTATATATTTCCCAGGTTTGGAACACCCCGTTTAGTCATAAGTGATGGAGGATCACACTTCATATCGAGAATATTTGATAAACTTTTAAGCAAGTATGGAGTTAAGCATAGAGTAGCAACACCATACCACCCACAGACCAATGGACAAGTGGAAGTATCTAATAGGGAGATAAAACAAATCCTCGAGAAGACTGTCTCTATATCTAGAAAAGATTGGTCGCAGAAACTTCAAGAAGCATTATGGGCCTATAGAACCGCTTTCAAAACTCCTATAGGAACAACCCCTTATCAACTGGTCTATGGAAAATTATGTCACTTACCATTTGAGTTGGAGCATAAGGCCTATTGGGCCATCAAAACTTTGAATTTGGATTACTTGACAGCTGGTGAGAAACGTATCCTTGATATCCACAAATTAGAAGAGCTCAGACAATCTGCCTACGAAAATGCCATCATATACAAAGAAAGAACAAAAGCTTGGCATGACAAAAGAATCATAAGAAGAGACTTCAAAATAGGCGATCCTGTTCTCCTGTTCGATTCTAGGTTACGACTATTTCCAGGTAAACTCCGTTCGAGATGGACTGGCCCTTTCGAAGTATCTAAGATCCTGAGATCCGGTGCTATTGAAATCAAGAACCAAACATGTAAACCGTTCATAGTCAATGGACAGAGGTTGAAGCCCTACGCAGGAGGTGACATTCCAACAACATACACCTGTCATACTCTGAGTGATCCACCATATCCTTCCAATGATGTTTAAATATCGGTCGTCGAGCTAATGACGTTAAACAAGCGCTGCATGGGAGGCAACCCATGGTTTTTCTTATTTTTGTATTTTTTTTACTTTATTTTAATTTGTTTATTTTATTATTATGTCAGGACTCACGATTGAATGTTTTATGTGCTTTCAGGACTTGTTTACTAACCTTGTACAGAATGCAGAACCCTGATGACATGCACGTGGCCTTTAGAGATGATGCACAGAGAGAGCGTTACTATGTTCACATGAGACGCCCTATGGCTCCTACCAGGTACCCTGACCATGACTGCATGGATGCCTTGGGGATAGAGCCAAGCGTCAGATTTTTATGCCATCAACTCCAGTGGGACCAGTTTGACGACAGGAACGACACTTATAGGAACTTGACTCTTGAGTTCCTCAGCTCGTTTCATCATGACCCTTGGGCTGGACCCGATGGACTCGCTGTTTTCAGGTTGTTCGGGATTGACTACTCATTCTCTCACAAAGGGTTTGGTGATTTACTAGGTTTCCAGACTACTCCTGATGCTATTCCAGAGACTCCGATGGGGTATTTTATGAGCAGAGAAGTGGAAAAGTTTTAGACTAAAATATCAGGCGGAGGAAGCCAAGATCCTTCTACCCAGTTTTCTCAGGTAATCCACAACCCTGCATTGAGGTACTTCCAGATGATTCTAGCACATTCTTTCCTAGGTTTTCCAGATACAGAGACACTGCTAAGTGAAGAGGAGATTTTCCTACTGTTTTGTGCGACTCAGTCTCGCCCTGTTGCTTGTGGCAACTTTCTACTGAAGGGCCTTGCTAGTGTTGCCAGATCATCAGTAGGAATTATCCATGTCGGTGGGATTGTTACACAAATTGCTACTGCATTGGGTTTGTCTCGCAAGCTATTGCACCTCAGGACCTTCTGCTGCTACACCACCCTGGATATTGATTTTTGTCTTGATAGAGGACTGATGAGGAGGGCTTCTTTTGAGCCCAACATGTTTAGATTGCTGATCGACGGTGAAGCGATACACTACTTTACATTACCAGATCCGCTGATGACCAGTGTCCATGATCCTGCCAATTGGAGTTATGCTCTAGAGGGTTATGGAGAGACTGTCGAAGAGCCGAAATCGCCTCCCGCCGCTGAGTACACTCCTACACCTCTTACTCCCCGAATCACTGTTATGTCTAACAATATGTCTCTGCAGCCACCCGACCTACAAACACAGATTTATGAGCTCCGCAAGGAGACTGCCCTGCTCAAGCAGGAAGTGGCAGACTTAGAGTTACAGATGCAGGTTTCTGATCTCACTCATGCCTCAGAGACCGATGCTCTACATCAGGCGATCGACGAGCTTCGGAGGGAGATAGCTGAGATTCGTGGATCAAGCCAGGATAAGAAACCTACCACATGACTCATTCCACCCTGACAGCACTACCCTAAAAAAAAAAAATATATAAGACAAAAATATGCAAGCCAATGCCTTGAAAAGAAGAAGAAAATGCTATTCAGACCCCCCGGAAGACAAAGGTGCAAGGAAGGCCCAAAGGAGGATCCAAAACCACAAGGCCCAGGAATTGGCCTTGTGGCGGGCGCCATAGGCCCTGTGGCGGGCGCCACACCGTATCATCAACAAATACGGGATTCAATCCCCATTTCCACCATTTTCATCCCTTTCTTCACCAAAAACCCATTTTTCCAACCTTCCAAATCCTCCTTGAACCCCATTAAAGCTCCCCCATTTCCAAAATACCCTCCATCCATAAAACATATCCAACATCCATTTCCATTTTCATCCATCAAAAACCAAAAAAATCAAAACTTTATCATTCCCCTCATAAACCACTTTTCTACTATTTTCTCTACCTAAGGAGCTTTTCAACAATGGAGTTCAACGGATTTATTCTTCGTGATGGAAGACCGGGCGAAAGGCAACGGAAAATTATTCAGAGGCTTCAAAGTCGAGAAATCCTCTCGACTAGGTACGTCGACGATAACTGTCTGTATGCTTTGGGTATTTATCATAGTGTTTTTAATTTATTAGAATTTCTAGGCTTGCATAATATTTTCATTAATCAGGAACCTACCTATGAGAGGCTGACAACTGAGTTTTTGAGTTCTTTGATATACACTGTCAGTCCTAACACTGCTAGCACTGTCGGTACTGTTATTTTTAGACTGTTTGGAATTGAATATGAATTCAGTACCAATGAGCTAGCAGATTTGTTAGGAATCCCTCATAGGGAAGGTTCGATTTGTGAGGCACCTTTGGATGCTGAATGGTCGGCCGAGGTATTTACCTTCTGGCTAAGGCTTTCAAGTACTTCAATTAATTCTTTTGAAGGGATACTTGCGTCGACCATTCACAACCCGGCCATAAGAGTTTTTAGACTTCTTTTGGCATGTACTATTTTTGGCCGGGAAAGTCCAAACAAGGTTAATGCTCGTGAACTCCTATTTTTGCAAGGATGCCTCACTAGAACCCACATCAATCCGGTCCCGTTTATGCTTGCCCACATGACTTTATTTACTAATAAAACAGGACCGATTGTTTTTGGAGGGCTTGTTACGTCTATTGCTCGGGCTCTTGGCCTGAATGATGAGATAGCTACACTTGAACCACTACCTCCTCGCACAATTAATTTAAAATTTCTGAAAGACATGAAATTGTGCCGAACAAGGAGAGAAGGTGGTTATGAGTTGATGGTTCATGGGGTAGCTATCCCATCTGTTGCTTTACCATGCAGTAGACGTACTGATGTACGTGATGAAAGGAACTGGACCTATGATCTTAATGCTCCACGTGTTTTGGGTCCACTTCCTCCTAATATTCCCGATGGGGAGGCACATGACACTGATGATGAGTATGATCGGAGAGAGCAGTCTCCCATCCCTCACATGTCCCCCCATCGTCCTTCACAGTCACACACTGCACCATCTTCCTCTAACCCTGTTGCAGGTACTGCTCCCGGATTCTTTGTCACCGAGGAGATGTGGCGTGATATGACAGCTAGAGAAGAAAGGCGTGATGGCCTTCTCTCTACTATTTCACAACAGCTGACGGACAATATGAACTTCATGCAACAATCGCGATTGGTTTCGGATCGTTCCTATAGCAACGTTTGCCGTACCTTGAACGCTATTTCATTAGAGCAGAACCGTCAGAGAGAGTTCAACAGCCGACACTACCAGCTTGTAGAGGCTACTCAGGGTTCCATCTTGGGTAACCTTCGAGAGGTCCGAAGTGCTCAGGCTGCTTTATCAGCACGACTCGACCGGAGGGACCAGCATCGTAGTAGATCCCGTCGTTCCAGACCATCACATCAGGACGGCGAAGGCACCAGTGCCCCTCCTCAGTAGTCTTTTTTCCAGGTTACCCCCCTTA
>CAWUDS030002479.1:372500-382500 GCA_963859935.3 Lathyrus sativus
TACACACAGGCACGCGCGCACACACACAAACAGACATGCACACACACACAAACACGCACGCGCACACACACACACACACAAACGCACACGCACGCACACACACACACGCATGCACACACACACACACACGCGCGCACGCACACATACTCACACATAAACACGCGCGCACACAAAGTCACACATAAACACGCGCACACACACACGCACGCGCACACACACCCACACAGACACACACACACACACACACACACACACACACACACACACACTCACACAGACACACACACAGACATGCACACACACACAAACACGCACGCACGCACACACACGCTCACACGCACGCACGTGTAACACCCCGTTTTATTTAATATTATATTAATATTTTCGAGTTACCGTTTGACGTTTATTTTGCGACGAGAATATTTATACTAACTGATATATCTGTTAATATATTTGGCGACGTATTATTCAGACCGGTAATTATTTTATTCGGTCCGGTATTTGTTTTGAGGGACCGGTAATTATTTTATTCGGTCCGGTATTTGTTTTGAGGGACTGGTAATTATTTTATTCGGTCCGGTATTTGTTTTGAGGGACCGGTAATTATTTTATTCGGTCCGGTATTTGTTTTGAGGGACCGGTAATTATTTTATTCGGTCCGGTATTTGTTTTGAGGGACCGGTAATTATTTTATTCGGTCCGGTATTTGTTTTGAGGGACCGGTAATTATTTTATTCGGTCCGGTATTTGTTTTGAGGGACCGGTAATTATTTTGTTCGGTCCGGTTTTCATTCCGTTCGGTTCGGTAAAATATTATTCGGACTGATACTTAATTATTTGGAGTTATTTTAATTATTTAGGTTAATAATATTATTTAGTGTTATGAGTAGTATATTTTAAGAGGGGCTAATTGGTAATTTGAATTATGTCTTGCTACTAATCAAAACCAAATACATCTTGTTTTATGTCATAACTCACAAAACACACTTAGAGGCATTAGAGAGAGCTAGAGGGTCTTGGAGAAGAGAAGAAGAACAAGAACACAAAGCTTGGGTTTTGGGTTGGTTGAATCATCAAGAATCATTTCAAGTATATAAGGTAAGGGGTTTGATTTTCCAATGCCTATAGTTAGAGTTTGATTTGGTATATTTTGATTTGGGATAAAATTGATTTTTAGGGTTTATGAGTTGTGTTGAGTGATTTTGATAGAGGTTAGAAGAATTGATTTAGGTGTTATTGTTGTTGTTGGATTGTTATTGAATTAATTAAGAATAATTAAATTAGAAAAGAAAAACTAATTATATTAATGTTATAAAAAAAAAAAAAAGGAAGTTATGCAGGAAAACTTATGCAGAAACTCTGTTTCTGCTAAAGTTCTATTTATATTATTATATATATTAAATAATTATATTAATTAAATACAAATATGAAATAAGTTAGCCAATTTAATTTGGAACCCGATTATGTTCTGATTTCTCGATTTCGGTAATTTCGGCGACGGAGCTAGTTACTCCGAATTGGACGAAAATTGACGTGCTAGCTAACTTTGACGTGTAGAACGTCGTGGTGAGGTTAGTTTTTAGAGATTACGAGTTTTTAACGGAGTGACCCAAAATAGGCCAATTTACGGTTAATTCTAAACGGGTTGCATTTTAGTCGGTTTAAGTCGCGTATGGACAATCCGATTGCGACGTTGATAATTATGATTGATGCCGATTATTATGAATGACTTTTGCGACGATTATTGATGTTTGATTATTTTTCCATGTTTGGAATGAAGTGAATTATTTGATAATGATGTGGTGTGATTAAACATGATGTTTGCGACGGTTTATTTATAATGAATACTTGATGATATGCGATGCGATGATATGTTTATCTTGATGTGGATAAGTATGGCGACGTGGGCTTTATGCCAATCTTGATGCGTGATGATGATGTTTTTGTTGTGTCGTGTTTGTGATGTCGTGTTGTCAAGTCACATACATTGCATTGGCGACGAGGGCTTTTATGCCAAGCGACGAGGGCTTTTATGCCAAAGCGACGATGGGCTTTATGCCAAATGTCCCTAATTATGGACAAAGCGACGGGTACCACATGCATAACATAGTCGTGTCTCATGGAGTCGGTTATGTTTATTTTGAGTCTTTTGGCATTGAGTTTTATTTGATGACTTATGATGAATTGTGATGTTGTAGGATACTTTATTTTGTGATCATTTTTATGTTAAACATAAAGTGATTAAGATTTGATACATTCACGAGGATTATGCGACGAATATAACATGGCGGTAAAGCGACGATATGAATTTATGGCGATGGAGTTTATATCTTGTTTTGATATGATTATGGCGAGTATGTGACGAAATTAAAGTGTTGATTCTATACACTAAATGATGATTTAAAGTGTGTGAGATTTGGATATGTGTTAATATATTCTTATTAATCCTATATCATTTATGATTCCAAACTATTCATATATTTCATCATGCCTTTAATTATATGTTTTGGAGTATCTCACCCTTTACTTGTTTCGCCGTTGCCTTTATATTGGTAACGTGCAGGTGATCCACGAGGATGATGTGGATTAGCTCGAGTCTCTTTTTTTTGAGTCGCTCTGCTCTGATAGTAGTAACACTCGGGATTTGGGCGACGTTATTATTTTGGATATGATAGTTTATGTATACTATTTTATGACTTTATGAATTTATGTATTGATGATAACTTGTTGATGCGTATATTTTGTGAATACTCATATGGTTATATGATGTTAATGATATGAATCGGTATATCCGACTTTTGATTTTTGTGTTGTGCATTATATTGCAAAGTGATGAAAATGAATATGTGATACCTCAATTTATGTTTGGATGAAATTTTGAAACTCTGATTTTATTATTTATTACGAGGGGTTGAATTGGGTTGTTACATTAGTGGTATCAGAGCAGGTCGGTCTGTCCGACCAAGTTGTTGAGTCTTTAGTTGTTTAACAATCAAGTATTGTTATTTGTTGATTCTAATCCTTGTTTATGTGGTGAGCAGAAGTGTGATGGCCGGGAGAAATGCTGGAAGAAACGATGAGGCACTTGCTGCAGCTATGCATGCAATGGCTCAGGCGTACCAGAATCCGCCAAACGCTGACGAGAACATAGGGTCTCGTAGTTTGGCAACCTTTCAGAGGGAGAACCCTCCTACTTTTGAAGGAAAGTATGATCCCGAAGGAGCACTGGCGTGGCTGAAAGAGATAGAGAGGATATTCAGGGTGATGGATTGTACCCTTGCTCAGAAAATCCGTTATGGTACACATAAGTTGACATTGGAAGCTGACGACTGGTGGGTCGAGACCCGTCAGAGGCTAGAGCTTGCTGGAGAAGAGATCTCGTGGGAGGTATTCCGAAGGGAATTCTTAAGAAAGTATTACCCGGAGGATGTAAGAGGAAAAAAGGAGATTGAATTCCTTGAGCTAAAGCAAGGAAACATGTCGATCACTGACTATGCAGCGAAGTTCACCAAGCTGGCTAAGTTCTATCCGCATTATGATGGACCCAATGCTGAGTTCTCTAAATGCATTAAGTTTGAAAATGGCTTACGTCCTGAGATTAAGAAAGCAGTGGGTTATCAAAAGATTCGCGTCTTTGCAGATTTGATTGATAGTTGCAGGATCTTTGAAGAGGATAGTAATGCCCATTATAAGATCATGTCTGAAAAGAGAAACAAAGGTCAACAAAATCGTGGGAAGCCGTATGATGCCCCGGGTGGAAAAGGGAAGTAAAAAGTAGTCCAAGGGCGAAGGACTAGTGGGGGAGATGCCCCTGCTGGTATTGTTTGTTACAAATGTGGGAAGGCAGGACATAAAAGTAATGTTTGTAGAAGTGATGCCAGGGTTAAGGAGAATGAAGTGAGATGTTTCCGATGTGGAGAAGTGGGGCATATAACCCGTGATTGCAAGCATAAGGATGTGGTTTGTTTTAATTGCGGTGAGGGGGGTCACATTAGTTCTCAATGTAAGAAGCCTAAGAGGACTCATGATTCGGGAAAAGTGTTTGCTTTGTCGGGAGCTCCAAAGGCAAACGAGGATGGACTTGTTCGAGGTACTAGTTTCATTAATAGCATTCCTCTTATTACTATTATTGATACTGGTGCTACTCATAGTTTTATTGCTGATGATTGTGTTAAGAGATTGGGTCTTACTTTATCCTCCTTGAATAGAGATATGATTGTAGAGGTTCCAGCTAAGGGAACGGTTACTACCTCCTTTGTGTGTTCAGATTGTCCTTTATCAATCTTTGATCGAGATTTCCTTGTGAACCTTATTTGGTTGCCGCTTGTCGGAATGGATGTGGTCTTAGGTATGGACTGGTTAAAATCTAATTATGTTCATATCAATTGCTATAACAACTCGGTGATGTTTTCTTCCTTAGAAGAAGAAGAACGAGCCACTTTGGTAACAACGAAGCAGTTGAACGCGTTTATGAAGGAAGAGGCGTTAATGTTTTTGTTGATGGAGACTCTGTCTGTTGAGAGTCAGGCTGTGATTGCAAACTTTCCGGTGGTATGCGACTTTCCCGAAGTATTCCCTGATGAGATTCCTAGTGCACCGCCAAGAAGAGAAGTTGAATTTTCTGTGGACCTTGTCCCTGGTACCAGACCTATCTCTATGGCACCATACAGGATGTCCGCATCCGAGTTATCAGAATTGAAGAGCCAATTAGAAGATTTGCTCGAGAAGAAGTTTGTTAGGCCAAGTGTGTCACCGTGGGGAGCTCCTGTGTTATTGGTGAAGAAGAAGGATGGTAGCATGAGACTTTGCATCGACTACCGTCAGTTGAACAAAGTAACGATCAAGAATAGATATCCGCTTCCAAGAATTGATGATTTGATGGACCGATTGGTTGGCGCTCGCATGTTTAGTAAGATTGATTTGAGATCGGGTTACCATCAAATAAGGGTGAAAGAAGAAGATGTTCAGAAAACTGCTTTCAGGACGAGGTATGGACATTACGAGTATTTGGTGATGCCTTTCGGTGTCACTAACGCACCGGGAGTATTCATGGAATACATGAATCGTATTTTCCATCCTTACTTGGATCGTTTTGTGGTGGTTTTTATTGATGACATTCTGATTTTTTCTAAATCGGAAGAAGAACATGCAGAGCATTTGCGCATTGTGTTAGAAGTTCTGAAAGAGAAGAAGCTTTATGCTAAGTTGTCAAAGTGCGAGTTCTGGTTAAGTGAAGTTAGCTTTTTGGGCCATGTCATTTCTGGTAATGGCATTGCGGTGGATCCTTCAAAAGTTGATGCGGTGTTGAGATGGGAAACTCCTAAGTCGGTTACCGATATTAGAAGTTTCTTAGGCTTGGCTGGCTATTATAGAAGATTCATTGAAGGATTTTCAAAGTTGGCACTTCCTTTGACAAAGTTGACTTGCAAAGGAGCTGCATTTGTGTGGGATGTCAAGTGTGAAGAAAGTTTCATGGAATTGAAGAAAAGGTTGACGACGGCTCCGATCTTGATTTTGCCTAATCCGGAGAAACCGTTTGTTGTTTATTGTGATGCTTCTAAGATGGGTTTAGGTGGCGTGCTCATGCAGAATGGAAAGGTGGTTGCTTATGCTTCTAGGCAATTGAAGGTTCATGAGAAGAATTATCCTACTCACGATTTGGAACTTGCGGCAGTTGTTTTTGTGCTTAAGATTTGGAGGCATTATCTTTATGGTTCTAGATTTGAAGTATTTAGTGACCATAAAAGTTTGAAGTACTTGTTCGAGCAGAAAGAGCTTAATATGAGACAAAGGCGGTGGCTCGAATTGTTGAAAGATTATGACTTTGGATTGAATTACCATCCTGGTAAAGCGAATGTGGTGGCCGATGCCTTAAGTCGCAAGACTTTGCATATGTCACTTTTGATGGTGAAAGAGTTGGAAATGATTGAGCAATTTAGAGATATGAGTCTTGTGATCGAGGTGACGCCGAAGAGTGTTATTCTGGGGATGTTAAAGATCAATAATGATTTCCTTGATAATATTAGAGAAGCTCAGAAGTTAGATGCAAAGTTTGTTGACTTGATGGTTAGTATTGGACAAACTGAGAATGATGATTTCAAGTTGGATGCGAATGGTGTGTTGAGATTCTGTGACAGGATTTGTATTCCTGATGATGTGGATTTGAAGAGAATGATTTTAGAAGAATGTCACCGAAGTAACTTGAGTATTCATCCCGGAGCGACCAAAATGTACCAAGATTTGAAGAAGTTATTTTGGTGGTCTGGTATGAAAAGAGAAGTAGCTCAGTTTGTTTATGCTTGTTTGACTTGTCAGAAGTCGAAGGTGGAGCATCAGAAACCTGCTGGGCTGATGCAACCGTTAGAGATTCCGGAATGGAAATGGGATAGCATTTCTATGGATTTCGTGACGGGGTTACCGAATACACCAAGAGGACATGATGCGATATGGGTTATCGTTGATAGGCTCACAAAGTCGACTCACTTTATTCCTATTAACATCACTTATCCCGTATCAAAGTTGGCGGAAATTTATACGCATGTGATAGTGAGATTACATGGTATTCCTCTTTGTATCGTTTCGGATAGAGATCCGAGGTTCACTTCAGATTTTTGGAAAAGCTTGCAAGAAACTTTGGGTTCTAAGTTGAGGTTAAGTTCAACTTATCATCCTCAAACCGATGGTCAGACGGAGAGAACAATTCAATCTTTAGAAGATTTGTTGCGGGCTTGTATTCTTGAACACGGTGGTTCATGGGATACTTATATTCCTTTGATTGAGTTCACTTATAACAACAGTTTTCACTCGAGTATTGGAATGGCACCTTTCGAGGCTTTGTATGGTCGGAGGTGTAGAACTCCTTTGTGTTGGCATGAGTCGGGTGAAAGTGTGGTGCTTGGACCGGAGTTGGTTAGAGAGACAACCGAGGCGGTTAAGATGATTAGAGAAAAGATGAGAATTTCGCAAAGTAGGCAAAAGAGTTACCATGATAAAAGAAGGAAAGATTTGGAATTTCAATCGGGTGATCATGTGTTTCTACGAGTTACTCCTACAACCGGTGTTGGAAGAGCTTTGAAATCGAAGAAGTTAACTCCTCGCTTTATTGGACCTTACCAAATCACTAGTAAAGTGGGAAAAGTGGCTTATCGAGTGGCGTTACCGCCGAATCTTTCGAACTTGCACGACGTATTTCATGTGTCGCAACTTCGGAAGTATGTTCCGGATCCTTCACATGTAATTGAGATGGATGATATTCAAGTTCGAGACAATCTTACGGTGGAGACGATGCCGTTGAGGATTGAAGATCGAGAGATAAAGACCCTTCGTGGTAAGGAGATCTCTTTGGTCAAAGTTGTGTGGATAGGAGCAGCTGGTGAAAGCGCAACGTGGGAGTTGGAAAGCAAGATGCAGGATTCATATCCCGAGCTTTTCGAGTCAGGTAAATTTTCGAGGACGAAATTCTTTTAAGTGGGGGAGAGTTGTAACACCCCGTTTTATTTAATATTATATTAATATTTTCGAGTTACCGTTTGACGTTTATTTTGCGACGAGAATATTTATACTAACTGATATATCTGTTAATATATTTGGCGACGTATTATTCAGACCGGTAATTATTTTATTCGGTCCGGTATTTGTTTTGAGGGACCGGTAATTATTTTATTCGGTCCGGTATTTGTTTTGAGGGACCGGTAATTATTTTATTCGGTCCGGTATTTGTTTTGAGGGACCGGTAATTATTTTATTCGGTCCGGTATTTGTTTTGAGGGACCGGTAATTATTTTATTCGGTCCGGTATTTGTTTTGAGGGACCGGTAATTATTTTATTCGGTCCGGTATTTGTTTTGAGGGACCGGTAATTATTTTATTCGGTCCGGTATTTGTTTTGAGGGACCGGTAATTATTTTGTTCGGTCCGGTTTTCATTCCGTTCGGTTCGGTAAAATATTATTCGGACTGATACTTAATTATTTGGAGTTATTTTAATTATTTAGGTTAATAATATTATTTAGTATTATGAGTAGTATATTTTAAGAGGGGCTAATTGGTAATTTGAATTATGTCTTGCTACTAATCAAAACCAAATACACCTTGTTTTATGTCATAACTCACAAAACACACTTAGAGGCATTAGAGAGAGCTAGAGGGTCTTGGAGAAGAGAAGAAGAACAAGAACACAAAGCTTGGGTTTTGGGTTGGTTGAATCATCAAGAATCATTTCAAGTATATAAGGTAAGGGGTTTGATTTTCCAATGCCTATAGTTAGAGTTTGATTTGGTATATTTTGATTTGGGATAAAATTGATTTTTAGGGTTTATGAGTTGTGTTGAGTGATTTTGATAGAGGTTAGAAGAATTGATTTAGGTGTTATTGTTGTTGTTGGATTGTTATTGAATTAATTAAGAATAATTAAATTAGAAAAGAAAAACTAATTATATTAATGTTATAAAAAAAAAAAAAGGAAGTTATGCAGGAAAACTTATGCAGAAACTCTGTTTCTGCTAAAGTTCTATTTATATTATTATATATATTAAATAATTATATTAATTAAATACAAATATGAAATAAGTTAGCCAATTTAATTTGGAACCCGATTATGTTCTGATTTCTCGATTTCGGTAATTTCGGCGACGGAGCTAGTTACTCCGAATTGGACGAAAATTGACGTGCTAGCTAACTTTGACGTGTAGAACGTCGTGGTGAGGTTAGTTTTTAGAGATTACGAGTTTTTAACGGAGTGACCCAAAATAGGCCAATTTACGGTTAATTCTAAACGGGTTGCATTTTAGTCGGTTTAAGTCGCGTATGGACAATCCGATTGCGACGTTGATAATTATGATTGATGCCGATTATTATGAATGACTTTTGCGACGATTATTGATGTTTGATTATTTTTCCATGTTTGGAATGAAGTGAATTATTTGATAATGATGTGGTGTGATTAAACATGATGTTTGCGACGGTTTATTTATAATGAATACTTGATGATATGCGATGCGATGATATGTTTATCTTGATGTGGATAAGTATGGCGACGTGGGCTTTATGCCAATCTTGATGCGTGATGATGATGTTTTTGTTGTGTCGTGTTTGTGATGTCGTGTTGTCAAGTCACATACATTGCATTGGCGACGAGGGCTTTTATGCCAAGCGACGAGGGCTTTTATGCCAAAGCGACGATGGGCTTTATGCCAAATGTCCCTAATTATGGACAAAGCGACGGGTACCACATGCATAACATAGTCGTGTCTCATGGAGTCGGTTATGTTTATTTTGAGTCTTTTGGCATTGAGTTTTATTTGATGACTTATGATGAATTGTGATGTTGTAGGATACTTTATTTTGTGATCATTTTTATGTTAAACATAAAGTGATTAAGATTTGATACATTCACGAGGATTATGCGACGAATATAACATGGCGGTAAAGCGACGATATGAATTTATGGCGATGGAGTTTATATCTTGTTTTGATATGATTATGGCGAGTATGTGACGAAATTAAAGTGTTGATTCTATACACTAAATGATGATTTAAAGTGTGTGAGATTTGGATATGTGTTAATATATTCTTATTAATCCTATATCATTTATGATTCCAAACTATTCATATATTTCATCATGCCTTTAATTATATGTTTTGGAGTATCTCACCCTTTACTTGTTTCGCCGTTGCCTTTATATTGGTAACGTGCAGGTGATCCGCGAGGATGATGTGGATTAGCTCGAGTCTCTTTTTTTTGAGTCGCTCTGCTCTGATAGTAGTAACACTCGGGATTTGGGCGACGTTATTATTTTGGATATGATAGTTTATGTATACTATTTTATGACTTTATGAATTTATGTATTGATGATAACTTGTTGATGCGTATATTTTGTGAATACTCATATGGTTATATGATGTTAATGATATGAATCGGTATATCCGACTTTTGATTTTTGTGTTGTGCATTATATTGCAAAGTGATGAAAATGAATATGTGATACCTCAATTTATGTTTG
>CAWUDS030002479.1:402500-405000 GCA_963859935.3 Lathyrus sativus
AATCACAGCCATGCCACGTGGCTCATAAAAGACTGTCACCCTCATCAACTCCCATTGGAGATTACGGGTACATCACTCGTACTTCACCAGGAACAACATCTAGGTCATTCTACCCCGGTGATTCTTTCCACTAGGAACGACACATTGCCATTCTACCCTAGCGAATACAACCATGATACTTATACCTCATCAGGAATAACATACTAGTCATTCTACTCCAATGAGCTCAAATCTCTAACACGTATGTTGTCCAACGTCACCATCTTAAAGTCTTCACTCTCAATTACCATCGCATCAACGGAAAATCAAAACCAAACACTAAGCGTACTCAAAAGAAACGAACAAATGAGTCGCTCCGATATCAAACATAACAACTAAAGGTGCAACATAATTAAAGCACATACCTCAAATCAAACGATCCGCATTGGTAGTGTCTGACCCTGCCAATGCAAACACTTTCCCACTTACTGAAGCTTGCTTCGGTTTAGGACACTTCGCACTGATGTGACCCACGTCTCCACAATTGTAGCACTTCACTGCACCCATTCTACAATCCTTAACATCATGTCCAAGAACTCCACAATTAGAGCATTTGATCTTGGGCTTTCCACACATAAAAGACTTATGACCCATCTCGCCACACTTGTAGCATTTAATGGATCCAGAACTCCCTCCTCCAGATCCCTTAACAAAGTTTCCCTTATGCTTGCCCTTATCAGCTGGTGTCTCATAAGGTTCACTCCTTACTTGTCGCTTTTCTTTCTCCTCCTTCAAACTCTTGTAGTGAGTAGAACGAGCTTTGCGATCTTCTTCAAAAATTCGACAACATTCGGTCAAGTCCGAAAATCTCCTTATCCTCTGATAGCCCACCGCTTGTTTGATCTCGGGACGCAAGCCGTTCTCATACTTAACACACTTAGAGAATTCTGCCGTCACCGCATCATAGTGAGGATGAAATTTTACTAACTCCATAAACTTAGCTGTGTAATCCACCACAGACATATTGCCTTGTTTCAACTCAAGAAATTCCATTTCCTTCCTTCCTTTCACACTCTCAGGATAATACTTCCTCAAGAATTCAGCACGAAATAAATCCCAAGTTATTTCCTCGTCATCTACTTCAAGCACTTGCCTCATGCTGATCCACCAGTCATCGGTTTCTTCCCGCAACATGTGAGATCCAAGCCTCACCTTAGTGCCCTCAGCACAGTTCATAACTCTGAAGATCCTCTCGATCTCTTTCAACCAATTTTGGGCACCGTCCGGATTAAACCTTCCTTTGAACACCGGTGGCTTATTCTTTCTAAACTCATCATTTGCGTTCACATTCGGCGCACCCTGCACCGCTCTAGCCATCGCCTCCAATGCCGTAGCCATAGCACTGTCATTACGACCTGCCATAATCTTCTTAATCGCAAAAACAGCAACAAGGTTAAACAACCGCTCAACCAACAAAACAATAAGACAAACACAACTGACTCAACACTGGCTCTGATACCACTTGTAACACCCCCCTTATTCCTACCCCAAAATAATTCAATTAATCATTTAGGCATAAGTCAAAATTTTATCAGAGTACATGTAAGTCATAGCACTAAAGGGGTATGTCACATTATCATAAAAATTCCAATGCAATACAACACCTGCTCTACAGATATGCAACAACGGGTCAGCACCCACGTGAAAATATTTAGAACAAGGCGGAAACATCTAAATATTCCATATTTCCAAGACATGTATTCACATATACAATTGTCATCCAACATGTTAACAAAACATAACATCAGCAGATACATACACAAATGTCTCACAAAAGAATCAAAATAACTCCTATCTACCCGGTGCTACATATCAGAGCCGACCGACCAAAAAGAATGAAGTCACGCTTCACAAAAATGTCTCCAGCCATCTAATCTGCAATGCCTCATAGAGCATTATAAAACAGCAGAAGGGTGAGAAACAATATCATAATAAATAATGCATAAAGACATATATAAATATCTCGTATCAACAATTTTGCATTCTACGCATTCTCACCACAACTCACCTTGCACAATATAATATATCTATATACAACTATATATCACCAAGCATACTCAATATGCATCATCAATGTTTATATCTTTTCATAAACATGCAACCACATATATATATATCTATATATATATATATATATATATATATATATATATATATATATATATATATATATATATATATATATATATATATATATATATATATATATATATATATATATATATATATATATATATATATATATATATATATATATATATATATATATATATATATATATATATATATATATATATATATATATATATATCCTCCAGTATCTACATTATACCAAAACATACATTTCACGTTAATTCAATAAACATACACAACATGTTTATTTCACTATACATCATATACAGATGACAAATGCAAATCATAGAGGACAACTCGCTACTCTATGTAAATGCAACACAACATC
>CAWUDS030002479.1:417500-422500 GCA_963859935.3 Lathyrus sativus
CAGACACGCACACACACACACAAACACACAAACACGCGCGCGCGCGCGTGTGCACACACTCACACACAAACACGCACGCACGCACACACTCACACACACGCACGCACACACACAGACATGCACACACACACAAAAACGTACGCGCGCACACATTCGCACACAGACATGCACACACACGTACACAGACAGACACGCACGCGCACACAAACACACACACACACACACACAAACACGCACACGCACACACATTCACACACACGCACGCACACACAGACATGCACACTCACACACACACGCACACACACACATACACACACAGACCCGCACGCGCACACACACACACACACTCACACACACACAAACACACACACAAACACGTGTGCGCACACACACACACACACAAACACACAAACACGTGCGCGCGCACACACTCACACACAAACACGCACGCGCGCACACACTCACACATGTACGCACACACACAGACATGCACACACACACAAACACGCACGCGCGCACACACTCACACATGTACGCACACACACAGACATGCACACACACACAAACACGCACGCGCGCACACACTCACACATGTACGCACACACACAGACATGCACACACACACAAACACGCACGCACACACACATACATGCATACACACGTACACACACAGACACGCACGCGCACACACACACACAAACACGCAGGCGCGCACACATTCACACGCACGCACACACACGTACATGCACACACACACACACGTACACACACAGACCCGCACACGCACACACAAACACTCACACACACACACACACACACAGACCCGCACACACACTCATACACACACACACAAACACGCACGCGCGCACACTCACACACATTCACACACACGCACGCAGTCACACAGACATGCACACACACACACACACACACGTACACACACAGACCCGCACGCGCACACACACACACACACACTCACACACATACACATACACACACACACACAGACATGCACACACATACAAACACGCACGCGCCGACACACACACGCACACGCGCACACACACATACGCATACACATACGCGCGCACACACACATACACACACGCACACACACGCACACACACAGACATGCACACACACGTACACACACAAACACGCATGCGCGCATACACTCACACACAAACACGCACGCGCGCATACACTTACACACACGTACGCACACACACAAACATGCACACACACACAAACACGCACGCGCGTAGACATTCACACACACGTACGCACACACACAGACATGCACACACACACCCACACATACACACACACACACACACACACACAAACACACACACACACACACACACACTCACGCACGCGCGCACACACTTACTCACACGCACGCACACACACAGACATGCACACACACACAAACACGCACGCGCGCACACATTCACACGCACGCACACACACAGACATTAACACACACACACACACACACACGTACACACACACAGACACGCACTCACACACAAACAAACACACACACACACACACACACACATACAAACACGCGCGCGCGCACACTCACGCACAAACACACACGCGTGCACACACTCACACACATGCACGCACACACATAGACATGCACACACACAAACACACACGTGCGCACACATTCACACTCACGCACGCACACACACAAACATGCACACACACGTACACAGACAGACACGCACGCGCACACAAACACACACACAAACACGCACGTGCACACACATTCACACACACACACGCACACACAGGCATGTACACACACACACACGTACAAACACAGACCCGCATGCACACACGCACACACTCACACACACACACACACACACACATGCGCGCACACACCCACGCACGCGCGTGCACAAACACACACACACACACACACAAAGACATGCACACACACACACACACAAACACGCACGCGCGCGCACACACACACACACGCACACACGCACGCACACACACGCACACACACACACACACGCACGTGTGCACACACTCTCACACATAAACACGCACACGCGCACACAGTCACACAAACGCACGCACACACAAAAACACGCACGCGAGCATACATTCACACACACACACACACACATGCACACACACACAAACATGCACACACACACACACACACATACACACGCGTGCGCGCGTGTGCGCACACACTCACACACAAACACGCACACCCGCACACACTTACACACGCACGCACACACACAGACCTGCACATACACACAAAAACGCACGCGCGGACACACTCACACACACGCACGCACGCACACAGACATTCACACACAAGCACGCACACACAGACATGCACACACACACGTACACACACAGACACGCACGCGCGCACACGCACACAAACACGCACGCGTGCACACATTCACACGCACGCACACACACAGACATGCACACACACACACACACGTACACACATAGACCCGCACGCGCACACTCACACACTCACACACACACACACACGTACACACACAGACCCGCACACACACACATACTCACTCACACACACACAAACATGCACGCGCGCACACATTCACACACACGCACGCACACACACAGACATGCACACACACACACACACACGTACACACACAGACCCGTACGCGCACACACACACTCTCTCTCTCTCTCTCTCACACACACACACACACACAGACCCGCGCGCGCGCACACACACTCACACACAAACACGTACGCGCACACACAGTCTTACAAACGCACGCATACACACAAACATGCACACACACAAACACGCACGCGGGCACACATTCACACACACACACGCACACACACAGACATGCACGCGCACACACACACACACATACACACACAGACACGCACACACAGACACACAGACACGCACACACACACACACACAGAGACATGCACACACACAAACACACACACACACGCCCACACACCCACACGCCCACACGCACACACACGCACACACTCACACACAAACACGCACGTGCGCACACACTCACAGACACGCACGCACACACACAGACATAGACACAGACACACACACACACACAAACACGCGCGCACGCACACATAAACACACACACGCAAGCACACACACACACACAAACGCATGCGCGCACACACACACACGAACACGCTCACACACACACTCACACACACACAAACACGCGCGTGCGCGCGCACAAACATACGCACGCGCGCACACACACCCACACACACACACACACAGACATGCACACACACAAACACGCACGCGCACACACACACACACGCACACACACACACACACACGCGCACGCACACCCTCACGCACAAACACGCACGCGCGCACACACTCACACACGCGCACACACACTGACATGCACACACACACAAACACGCACGCGCGCACAAATTCACACACACGCATGCACACACACAGACATGCACACACACACAAACACGCACGCGCGCACTCACTCACACACACGCACACACACTGACACGCACACACACACAAACACACACGCGCGCGCACACACACACACACTCACACTCACACGCACACCCACAACCACACACGCGCGCGCACACACACACACACGCACGCGCGCACACACATTTACGCACGCGCACACACACACACACAGACATGCACACACACAAACACGCACGCGCACCCACACACACACACACGCACGCGCATACGCATATACGCGCACACACACACACAAACATGCACACACACACAAACACGCACGCGCGCATACACACACGCGCGCACGCACACACACACGCACACACAAACACACACACACACACGTACACACACAGACACGCACACACACACACACACAAACACACACACACACACACACACACATACACAAACACGCGCGCGCGTGCGCACACACTTACACACAAACACCCACGCGTGCACACACTCACACACACGCACGCACACACACAGACATGCACACACACACAAACACGCACGCACGCACACATTCACACACACGCACGCACACACACAGAGATGCACACACACGTACACAGACAGACACGCACGCACGCACAAACACACACACACACACACACAAACACAAACAAGCACGCGCACACACATTCACACACACGCACGCACACACACACACGTGCACACACAGACCCGCACAAGCACACACACACACACACTCACACACACACAAACACACACACACACACACACAAAAGCACACGCGCGCGCACACCCTTACGCACAAACACGCACGCGCACATACACTCACACACACGCACACACACTGACATGCACACACACACAAACACGCACGCGCGTGCATATTCAGACACACGCACGCACACACACATACATGCACACACAAAGACACGCACGTGCACACACCCACACACACACAAAAACACGCACGCGCGGACACATTCACACACACGCACGCACACACACAGACATGCACACACACAGACACACACGTACACACACAGACCCGCACGAGCACACACAGACGCACACACACACGCACGCACACACACACACACACAGACATGCACACACACAAACACACACGCACACACACACGCACACACGCACGCGCGCACACGCACACACGCACGCGCACACTAACACACACACACACATACACACACACACACACACACACACATACACACACAGAGACATGCACACACACAAACACGCGCGCACACACACACACACACGCACGCACACACACACGCTCACACAAACACACACGCGCGCGCACAAGCACACACACACGCACGCACACACACATACACACGCAGTTACGCACGCACGCACGCACACACTCACACACACGCACGCACGCAAACAGACATGCACACACACACAAACACGCACACGCGCACACATTCACACACACACACACATAAACACGCACACACACACACGCACACACACA
>CAWUDS030002479.1:492500-507500 GCA_963859935.3 Lathyrus sativus
GAAAACCTATTATTTTTAAGAAAAACTTTTTTTTAGATAAATTTAAAATAATAACTAAAATCTTTTTTAAAAATAATAACTAGAACCGTTATTTATTTTATTTTATTATTGTTCAATTCAAATTTCATTATCATATTGTATCTGCTCCTCTCATGTAACCTCGCGAACTTAACAATCGCTCTTTAAATTCTGCCTTTAAATTTCTGCTTGCATGGTTTAAATTATGACATTATCTCTCTGTTTGCATGATTCAATTATCTCACGCGTTTACTATTATTTCTGTCACATTGCACACATCCGAAGGTTAGGTCTAACTGTTTGGCCGCCGCGCCAATAGTCCGTAAAACTTCACACATTCAATTTCAAATCCTCAAAACTACAAACTACAAACCCTAATTTTCACAAATGCCTCGCCGCAGGCAAAATTACAATTTTACCCTTAGCATTAGGTCAAAGAGCCGCCGCGCTCATTTTAGGGTTTCCCGCCGTGGAATCCCTAATTTAACCCTAATTATAACTTAACATTTCAACGTAGAGATTTGGAGTTTCTACACTCCACGTAAGCGTGTCCTTAAGATGCGTTTATTCCCCTTGAGACCTTGACCACAGTCAAGAAGTTTCTAACCTCCCTATCGAGGGGAACTACGATTACTCTGATTCCGCTCCCGTAAGGATACGTAGGCACAAGATGCGATGTCTTGCCGAGTAAACTTAGAATTAACCCCCTTTATTATTTATTATTGCTTATTTATATTTTATTTATCTTTGCTATTTAATTATTTTGCTTATTATTTTGTAATTGTTTCTTGGATGTAAAGTTGTTTAATTATTTAATTATTATTATGGTTAGTAATTAGGGAGTGTAACAACATGTATGTAATATTAAAATAAATTTAGATCACTTTTAAATAAAGATAATTAAAATAAACACGTCACACACGTAAGTCGATTTTAATCGCCGTCTCACTTCCTAAGGATACCCCTCAAGTTGCCTACGAATATTGGTTAAGTGGGGTGTATAAAGCAAGTCCCTCAAAAAGAAAAATCATCAAAGTCCCTTATGGTTGCCTTTATGAATCGAGTCCCTTTCGAAAAATGATGATAGTCCCTCCAGTTTGCTTATTACACCCCACAATGGCCTTCAAAGTCAAATTGTCCCTCACATGTCCCTTAAACATCCAAAGTAAGGACTACCTACTCCATTATAGTAGGGATAGTCTTACTAAAGGAAAGAATAAAGAATAAGAAAGACCTTAAAACATTAGGGTAGGCTACTCCTAGATACTTGCTCACTTCAAAACTGTTTCACACTTAAACAAATTTTCAACAAATTTTCAAACAAGTTCTTAACACATCCTTACATGGATTATTTATTAACTATTCTGAAAATTTTCTATTCACACACTACACTTTCAAAACAATTCAAAAGTGAGCTTAAGTACCTAAGAGCCCATGGATAACCATGGATGAAAAGGGTGCTAACACCTTCCCTTTTCATAACCTACCCCCCGGACCCAAAATATTCTCTAAGGTCTTTCCTGTTCTTTTATAACCTTTCCTTATGGATAAAATAAAAGTCGGTGGCGACTCTTGCTATCCGCAACATTGTTTAAAGTCAGTTCTCCCACCGTGTTACAGAACTGGCGACTCTGCTGGGGATCTATTTAAGAGGGGTACCCTTAGGAATTAAGATCACTTTAAATTGTTTGCCTTGTTTGCTTTATTATTATATTGTTGGGGTGCTCTTATGTGTGAAAGGTCCTAACCCGGATCTAGTGTACCTTAGGTAAATGGCAATAGACCAAGGAAACTGTACGACGTATATCGATACGGTTGATCTGGTGGCCATAGTTAGTGCGACTTCTTGGTTGGTGCTTATATTCCTTAAGTCAAGTTGAGGATAATATTGAGGCTGCCATATGTTGTCAATGCACTAACTGACTTTTAGAACCCTAGTTAACTCATCTTGGCCTTTAGAAAGTAGTGAGGTAACCGGCTTTGGTGCAGACTGAAGTTGGTTGACACTCGATACTACGCTCATTGAGATCTTAAACTTGGAGGGTTTTGGTTGGCAAGTAAGTTGCCTTCTGAACAACCACCCTTGTGAAGGATCAATGATATTGAGATCCCTTAGAACCTGGTTACTTTTGTAGGACAGGATGAACCATCTAACTTCAGGGGAGGGTACTTACCTTTAAACCTCACGCAAGCCTTTAAACCTAGGGCAATTGTGTGACTTGTTTGTGTGTGCCACATGTTTGTGATTGAACATAACATCATGACATCATCATGCATCATGAGCATATCATTTTCCCTAACCATTTCAAGGACCAAGGGATTTATTTTTGTTCTTTGTTGCAGGTCATGGCTTCTGCTCGTAGAAACACCATCAGGATCAACTTTGTAGGGATACCTCCCAAACTCAAAGAGTTGGTTTCCCAAGTGTCTGATCATTCCCAGTTCGTCCAGAGACATGGTCACCTATTGGATCTAGTCACTTCAGGGTTCAGTGAAGACATGATGAGTGTGTTGTTTCAGTTCTTTGACCCTAAGCACCACTGCTTTACATTTCCTGATTATCAGCTGGTTCCAACCATGGAGGAGTTCTCTAAACTTCTGGGTATACCTGTTCTTGATCAGAAGCCATTCACAGGCTTAGAGAAGGAGCTTAAACCAGAAGTTATTGCTGCAACTCTACATCTGAAGAAGTCTGACATTGTTCTAGAGACGAGAAGTGGAGTTAAAGGTATTCTTGCCAAGGTATTAGTGGATAAAGCTCAAATGTTCTTGAAGGCTATGAGCTACGAGGCTTTTGAGGAGATCTTAGCCTTATTGATTTATGGCTTAGTGTTGTTCCCCAATCCTGATCAGTTCATAGACGTTCATGCCATCAACATATTCCTGAGTCACAATCCAGTGCCTACCTTACTTGGAGACATCCTACATTCTCTTCACACCCGTACTACAAGGGCAAGAGGAACTTTGATGTGCTGCATACCTTTACTTTCTAGGTGGTTTATTTCTCACCTTCCTCGCTCAGTAATGAAGAATGAGCAAGGGTTCAGATGGTCCAAGAGGATCATGTCACTTTCTCACTCAGACATCCATTGGTGCTCCAGATCTATGGAGAATGTCACCATCATTGACCGTTGTGGGGAGTTTCCTAATGTGCCACTTCTAGGCATAAGAGGAGGCATCACCTACAACCCATCTCTAGCTTTACGACAGTTTGGTTACGCCCGAAGTGACGGTCCACATGACATGTTGATTCAGGGCATTGTGTTTGATTACGACAACGATCTTCAGGGTTACCGTCAGAGATTCATCCGAGCTTGGGGAAAGGTAAACAGGATTGACAGCAAGACACTGGAGCCTAAGTACACCATTCCTATGGAGGCTTATCTCAGATGGGTACGATTTCGTGCTCAGACACTCATGATGCCATATCCTGCCATCCTACCAGTTACCCTGGAACCTGTTGCTGAAGGAGACACAGCTTATACCATTCCTCACCCAGACATGCCTACTGATATGGAAGACTTGCAGAGATCATGGATCCAACTGAAAGAGCAAAGGGATACTTTCGAGGCTCATTACAAAGCAAGCCAAGCAAGGATCCTAGAGCTAACAAAGCTACTTCATGAGGAACGAAACCTCAACTCATACCTCAACACAAAGAGGAAACGTCCATGGGAGACTTAAAACCCCATCTTTTGTACTTATTTCGTTTTCATTTTTTGTAAGCCTAAAAGGCAAAACAAGTTATTACTAATAAAAAGTTACTTTCTTGATTGTTTAAGCAAATTTAAATCCTGCGGTCCTTGAAAACATTGCATATGCATTCCCATATCATTGCATCACAGGTTTATAATTGTGCACAGGTTTCTCATCTTCTCGCTGTTTATTTCAGCAATGGCTCTTGAACAATCTGTTAAGGATCTCCAGGCACAGAATGCACAGTTCCAAGAGCTGTTCCTGAACCTATCCAAAGGGCAGGATGAATTGAAGACACTGCTGGCCAAGAAGACTAAGAAGGCTAGAAGGTCTGCTGGGTTGCTCAACATGGGAAGAAGGTTCAAAGGTCCTGTCAAGACCAAGGAACATGTTGAAGACTATGAATCTGAAGAATCTGAGCAGGAGAGAGGCAGTCTCCACAACACTATGGGGGACTCTGATTCTGAGGCTAACTACTACCATGAGCCTAACGAAGACAAATTCAAGATGCTGGTGGATAGAATGGATGCTATGGAATTACAGAAATCATCTGGGCTGGATTTTGAGGATTTGAGCTTGATATCTGGGGTGGTCATACCCATTGGGTTCAAAGTTCCTACATTTGTTGTCTATGATGGGGTCTCTTGTCCCAAATTGCATCTGAGGTCTTATGTCAGAAGAATTCAACCCCACACTGCTGATAAAAAGTTGTGGATCCATTTCTTTCAAGAAAGTTTATCTGGAGCTCAGCTAGAGTGGTATTATCAGTTGGAGAGTGTCAACATCAGAGATGGGAATGACCTTGCTGAAGCTTTCTACAAGCAGTATCAATACAATGCTGACTTAGCCCCCACTCGCATGCAGCTTCAAAGCATGTCTATGGGTGCCAAAGAAAGCTTTAAGGAGTATGCTCAGAAGTGGAGAGACTTAGCTGGAAGAGTTCAACCCCCTTTGACTGATAGGGAGTTGGTTGATATGTTCATGTGTACGCTGAATGGTCCGTTTTACAGTCATCTCATTGGAAGCTCATCATCTGGCTTCACTGAGTTGATCATGACAGGAGAGCGAGTAGAGAATAGTATCAAGAGTGGTAAGATCCAAGTGGGCACTTCTTCGTCAGGTGCTGCAAAGAAGCCTCCCACTGGGAAGAAAGAATCTAATGCTGTTTATGGTCAGCCTGATCGTAACAGAAGACATCAGTCTGTGAGTGTAGTTCATATTTCAAATCCAACTCCTGCAACAACAGAGCAGCCTCAAGGCAACCAACGGAGGGCTAGAAGACAGTTCACGAAGATCAACATGTCAATGGCTCAGGCATTGCAACACTTGTTGAAGGCTGAACTTATTACCCTGAGGGAGGCTCCTCAGAATCCCAATGTTACATCTCCCAAGTACAATCCCAATGCACGATGTGCATATCATTCAAACTGTCCAGGACATGATACTAATAACTGCTGGGTCTTGAAGAACAAAATTCAGGATATGATTGATGCTGGAGAAATTGAGTTTGATCCACCAGGTACTCCAAATGTGATTACAGCTCCAATGCCAAATCACGAGAAGACTGTCAACGCCATTGATGAAGATATTGATGAAGATCTGCATGTCTATTCAGTTATGGAGTTGAGCACACCATTGTCTGTTATCAAAAAGAGGCTAGTACAAGCTGGGATCTTTCCAGGTTGTCATGAAGATTGTCTATATTGTACCTATAAGCCGGATAGTTGCTTCATTTTGAGAGATGGGATTCAACGTCTCATGGATAAATATACTATAGTGTTTGAAAGAAGACCAGCATCTGTAGAAAGTATGGTGGATCATCTGACTCAGGGTAAGAAGATTGAAGAGGTTGACATGGTTGACAAAGTACCACTAAGAATCACTTCAAAGGGTCCATTAAAATCACTCATCAGGGCCCAATCAAGATTACTGCTTAAGGGCCTGTGAAAGTTGTTGCTGAAGCCAAAGTAGCTCCTCTGATCATTACCACTCCTGGTCCTATTCCTTATACATCTGACAAAGCTGTGCCTTGGCACTATGGGTCTGATGTTTACATCCATGGTGTCAAGCAGAAGCCTTTACCTGATATGCCTGTTGACATTGATAATATTGCTGGATCTAGCAAGATCACTCGTAGTGGAAGAGTCTTCTCTCCTCCAGTTGCTTCTAAGAGTGCAGTTACTCCTGCTGTTACTTCCACCACTGATGCTCGGGGCAAGGGTCCTGTTATTGAGCCTGTATCTACTGATGTGCCAGCTGCTGATGACCTCTCTAAGCAGATGGAAGAAGTATTGAAAATCATTCGCAAGAGTGATTATGATATTGTTGATCAGCTGGGGCATACTCCCTCAAAGATTTCTATGCTCTCCCTGTTATTATGTTCTGAGGCTCATGCCAAGTCATTGATCAAGTTTCTAAAGATGGCTCATGTACCCAGTGCAATTTCTGTGGACCAGTTTGAGAATTGTGTTGCTCACCTGACCTATGACAACGGGTTAGGATTTTCTGATGCTGACTTGACCCCTGCCAAGAGGGATCATAACAGGGCCTTGCATATTTCAATTGAATGCAGGGGCACTACCCTGTCTCATGTGCTGATAGACAATGGTTCCTCTCTGAATGTGTTGCCTAAGGAAGTCCTGAACAAGCTGAGTCCTGAAGATACGGTATTGAAGCCCAGTAATATTGTGGTAAAGGCTTTTGATGGTTCTAGAAGAGTAGTGCATGGGGAAATTGATCTTCCAATCAAGGTTGGCTCTCAGGTGTTTACTGCTACATTCTATGTGATGGATATTCGTCCTTCGTACTCATGTCTGCTTGGTCGTCCCTGGATCCATGGGGCAGGTGCTGTGACCTCCACATTACATCAAAAGTTGAGATATCCGGTGAATGGAAAAGTTGTTACTGTCTTTGGAGAGGAAGAATACTTTGTCAGCCATGTAAACACTTTCAAGTATCTGGAAGTAGAAGGTGAATACATTGAAACTCCATGTCAGTCATTTGAAGTGGTTCCCTGGGCTGTTAAGGATTGTGTGACTCCTCCTGCTGTGAAGAAGGTTCCTGTGGTCATCAGAAACCCTCCAACAATGGCAATGGCCTCCCTCAATGATGCAAAAGCTGTGGTGGAAGAAGGTGGTTGTACTATTTGGGGTCAGCTTCCTGATATTCCATACAAGTCTGACAAGTTTGGTTTGGGTTTCACTGCAGAGTCCCAGAAGGCTGTTCGTCGTGCTCGTGCTGTTCGTATCACCAATCAAGGGGTTATCAATGCTGTGGGAGATCAAGATGAAGACCACAACTTGGAGGCATGGATTTTTCCTACTGTGGGTGCTGGACTCAATAATTGGAAAGCTGAAGATGTTATCCCTATCTCCTTTAGTCAGGAGTAAATACTATTACTGTGTTATGTTTTTAAATTTGTAATTTCTGGAACAATTAAAACTTTCAAGCCATGTGCCTTACCCGGGGCACAATGGTGTGCTTGTTACGGGTTGTCATTTCATTTGCATACTTCATTCAATAAAATCAGTGGACGTTTCGTTTTCGTAAATATTGTGTTCCTTGTCTTTCTTTTTCTTTTATTTTTGCTTTATCAGCTATGTGTTCTTACACACACCCACGTCACTAAAATGCAGATCCTCATCCACTCTGGATCCAGTTGATAACAGTTCTACTATTGCCAATTACAATTTCGAGAATCCGATCTATCAAACTGAAGACGGAAACGAGGACGATTGTGAAATACCTGTAGGGCTTGCTAGGTTGTTACAACAAGAAGAGAAAGCTATACAGCCACATGAAGAGCCAGTCGAAGTTGTGAATCTGGGAACTGAAGAAAACAGAAAAGAGGTCCAGATAGGGGCTGATTTAGAGGACAGTGTCAAGAGCAGGTTGATTCAGATGCTACGTGACTATGTGGAGATCTTTGCTTGGTCTTATGAAGATATGCCAGGGTTGGATACAGACATTGTGGTTCACCGTTTGCCAGTGAAAGAAGATTGTCGTCCAAAGAAGCAGAAGGTTCGTCGTATGCGTCCTGAAATGTCAGAAAAGATCAAAGCAGAGGTAATGAAACAGTTCAATGCAGGGTTCTTGGCCGTAACTTCTTATCCTCAGTGGGTTGCAAATGTGGTACCAGTTCCTAAGAAAGATGGTAAGGTACGTATGTGTGTAGACTACAGAGACCTGAACAAGGATCCCGATGGACTATGGTTTTTGATGGTGCCTCCAATGCACATGGTAATGGTGTTGGTGTTGTGATTAGCTCCCCTGAAGGTGGTCATACCCCGATTACTGCCAGACTTTGTTTCTATTGTACCAATAACATGGCTGAGTATGAGGCATGTATCATGGGTATGCAAGTTGCTATTGATATGAAGATTCAGTTCCTTGAGGTGTATGGAGATTCAGCTCTGGTAGTAAGTCAGATTAAAGGAGATTGGGATACAAAGCATGATAATCTCATTCCTTACAGAGAACATGTGTTGTCTTTGATCCCACATTTCAAAGAGATTACTTTTGGACATATTCCACGAAGAGAGAATCAGTTGGCAGACGCATTGGCCACCATGGCATCTATGTTTGAGATCAGCTGGGATGATGAAGCTCCCAAGATTACCATTGATAGATTTGAGAAGCCTGCATACTGCAATGAGATTGACACTGAAGGGGCAGAGGAGAAGCCTTGGTTCTATGAAGTGAAAAACTATCTTGAAGCTCAGGAGTTCCCTGAAGGGGCATCTGTCAAAGATAGGAAGTTCCTGAGAAGGTTTTCTGCTAAGTTCTTTCTGAGTAATGGCATTCTGTATAAGCGTAATCATGATTCAACTATGCTTCGTTGTGTGGATAAGAAGGAAGCTACAGAAATTATGGAAGAGATGCATGATGGGACCTTTGGCACTCATTCTAGCGGTCATACCATGGCAAAGAAGATTTTGAGAGCAGGTTACTATTGGTCTACCATGGAAGCTGATTGCTATCAACACTCCAGAACATGTCACAAATGTCAAATCTATGCTGATAAAGTACATGTGCCTCCATCTCCATTGAATGTGTTGACTGCTCCTTGGCCCTTTGCCATGTGGGGCATTGATATGATTGGTGAGATCAAGCCTACTGCTTCTAATGGGCATCGTTTCATCCTGGTTGCTATTGATTACTTCACGAAGTGGGTAGAGGCAGCTTCATTTGCATCTGTGACTAAGAATGTTGTGGCTCGGTTCATTAAGAATAATCTCATATGTAGGTATGGTATCCCTGAAAGGATTATCACTGACAATGGCTCTAATCTGAACAACACTATGATTACTGATCTCTGTACGCAGTTCAAGATTAAGCATCACAACTCTTCTCCGTATCGTCCAAAGATGAATGGGGCAGTTGAAGCTGCTAATAAGAACATTAAGAAGATTGTACAGAAGATGACTGTTACTTACAAGGATTGGCACGAGATGTTACCATTTGCTCTGCATGGTTATCGTACTACAATACGTACTTCAACAGGGGCAACCCCATTCTCCTTAGTCTATGGTATGGAAGCAGTTCTGCCTATTGAAGTTCAGATCCCCTCCTTGAGAATTATGAGGGATGCAGGCTTGGATGAAGATGAGTGGGTTCAGACTCGACTTGACCAGATAAATTTGATTGATGAGAAAAGGTTAGCGGCAGTTTGTCATGGCCAGATGTACCAGAAACGGATGATCAAAGCTTTTAACAAGAAGGTTAAGCCAAAGGTATATCAGGCTGGTGACTTGGTAATCAAGCGTATCATATTACCACAGGGTGATCCTAGGGGCAAGTGGACTCCAACATATGAGGGACCATTTGTAGTCAAGACAGTGTTCTCAGGAGGTGCCATGATACTGACTACAATGGATGGTGAAGACTTCCCACAACCTGTAAACGCAGACATAGTTAAAAAATACTACGCATAAAAAGAGACCCGCTAGGTTGACAGGCCTAGGCAAAAATAAGGGCATCCCGACAAACCAAAAGGGTTTGGGCAAAAATTAGGGATATATATATAAAAAGATGTACACCCGGCAAGTCGAAAACCTGAAAAGGCGGCTTGGGCAAAAAAGGGTATCCCGGTGGATTGAAAACCTGAAAGGGCAATCCAGGCAAAAGTTAGGGATTAAAGCGTATGACTATGTCTCGTTTGGATCACTCATGAAACTGCAACCAGTTGTACTACTTACTCAAGCTCAAACAGATGAAGCTCAATCCAATCGTTTCCGTCTCAACAGCAAGAAGATGAGATACTTGAGTGGCAATAGTAGAATTGAAACTCAATAGGATTATTTCCCACATAGCTGATTCTTTTTGTAAAACTTCATGACAAAATTCTCTTACTAGAGTTTATGTCTCCTTGTACAAATTTACCCGTGTATGGGTCACTTTTGATATAAATAAATTCCATCTTTTGAATCCAGATTTACTTTTACCCTATTTACATAAGCGAAACGTCCATTGGTTGTGTTTGAATGTATGTATGCCTTTGAATATGATTGATGTTTACCAGAAATGCATGTATGCTTTTAATATGATTGATGTTTACCAGAAATGCATGAAAATGCAGTAATAGTATTTACTAAGGACGAACGAGGGAAGGATTTCAACGAAGCTTCGCCGGTTCATCTTTACAAGACAGTTACAAACCATCAGTAGGACTAATCCATTTTCAGAAAGTCTAATCTCCCCTGGAATTTATATCCATCTCTTTTATCCTCATACGGATATACGGGAAATTACTTTCCAATAAGGGCACGATGAACGAAGACGGGATGTTATACTTATCCTACTATCAAACGAAAACGAAGGTTATCTATACCCTACTATCCCCAACAACGGGAGGTTATCTATACCTTGTTATCCCCAACAACGGGAGGTTATCTATACCTTGTTATTCCCAGCAGACGGAGGGTTATATATTCTTCAACAACGAATCGGGATTTATTTTCCTTGGCCAGCAGTTGTTATACAAGGATATCCAGACACTTCCAGCAGTGTCATAGCATACATACATCATTTACATCATACCATAACATATATGTCTATAGTACATTACCTAAGTGCATCATGTCATACATGCATACATAAAGCATAAACTAATGTTGTTATACAGAATGCTACCTTGTTTTCAGGTTAATTATCCAACAAACAAGCTTATGATCTTTGGGACTGCTTTATTGTAACCTCAGGGTTACTTTATCCTCCTGATGAGCTTCTTATTACTTTGGGACTGCTTTATTGTAACCTCAGGGTTATTTTATCCTCCTGATAGCCTCTCATGACTTCAAGACTGCTTTAGAGCTACTGATTACTCTATCCTCCTGAAATCATCCTATTACTTCAAGACTGCTTTAGAGCTATTCATTGCTCTATCCTCATGAGGTCATATTACTACTTCAAGACTGCTTTAGAGCTATTCATTGCTCTATCCTCCTGAAGCCATCTAATTATTTCAAGACTGCTTTAGAGTTATCCATTGCTCTATCCTCCTGAAATTACATTATTATTTCAAGACTGCTTTAGAGCTATCCATTGCTCTATCCTCCTGAAATCATTACTTCAAGACTGCTTTAGAGCTATTGATTGCTCTATCCTCCTGAAGACATATCACATTATTACTTCAAGACTGCTTTAGAGTTATTGATTGCTCTATCCTCCTGAAGACATATCACATTATTATTTCAAGACTGCTTTAGAGCTATTGATTGCTCTATCCTCCTGAAGACATATCACATTATTATTTCAAGACTTCTTTAGAGCTGTTGATTGCTCTATCCTACTGAAGCCATTCTATTACTTCAAGACTGCTTTAGAGCTATTGATTGCTCTATCCTCCTGAAGCCATTATTACTTCAAGACTGCTTTAGAGCTATTGATTGCTCTATCCTCCTGAGGTCAGATTTATCACTTCAAGACTGCTTTAGGGTTATCATTATTGATTGCTCTATCCTCATGAAGACATGCTGTTACATCAGTATTACTCCAGACTCCTGACAGTTCTCATTATACTACTGAAGAACTTTCCCCTAGTGGCATCTTTAAGCCCACTCAATCATGTTCAACCAACCATCAATATCACTCCATGCACTGGTGAGTGCAAATTTTTGGGCTTTTGTGTTCAATCCCCTTCAACCTTCCAGGTTACGACTGGCAAATATACCAATCTAACCCCTCAGGTTTCAGAAAATTGAACAGGGGCAGCTGTTGCACCCCAAAATTTGCCCTCACAATACAAGACTTTGTGTTCCAAGAAGGTTCACAAGGTTCACAAAATTCACAATTGGTCAGAAGAGTTGACAATTCCCTCAGATAATGCACCTCCTAAGCAGTGCATCCAAAACTAGGGTTTTGACTTTAATCAGGCTAAATGGACTTCCAAGACTTCAAGTGAGCTTCATAACATCTTATATGTGTATAAGAACCCCCATGTCAAGTTTCAAGACTTTTCTCAAAAGTTTGCTCAGTCAGATGATCAGATAAGTCAAAAGCAGTCAATGCAGTTAAAAGGTCAAACTGAGGTCAACTGTGGTCAAACCAAAGTCAAATTTCATGATTTTTTTTTGCCAACATCAAGGAGAGGTTGAGTGAGAAATATTATCATAATAACTTCGTTTGACTTTTTGCAGGTAAATATCATATGGCATGCATTTTTTTTCTAAAAAGTAAAAATGGCACAATTGGCAGGAGGACATGTGTAAGGAGTTATGAGTGTGAGAGGTTGAGAGTTCGAATCTCACCTTTGTCATTTTTTTTGTTTTTTATTATTTTTACTCTAAATTTTTCTATCTTTCATTAAAAGAATAACAAAAATAGTTTTTTATTATTATTTAATTATTATTTTCGTATTTTAATTAAATCATTTTTTAAAATATTATTTTTTTCACTTTTTTCTAAATTATTCATAAAAATATCCAAAAAATCATAAAATAAAAATATTGAAAAAATTTTGTTCTTTTTATAATATTTTTTATTTTAGGAATCAATAGGATTATTAGTTTTTATTTTAAGTTTATTTTAATTATTTTAAATTATTTAAATTTTATTTTTTTCTTAACTAATTATTTAGTTTGGGCTTTAAAATGGGCTTTAGGGACATTATTGACAATTTGGTGTTAACCCTAATTTGTTCCCTATATATACATGTGTTGCCTTGTTGGAAAAGAGGGGAGAATGAAAAAAACCTAAGAGGAGTGAGTGCCGTTTGCCGTTATTTAGTTTTCTTCTTCATCCATTACTATTGTTTCTTTTTCTTCATCGTTTACCGTTATTTCTTTTCCTTCATCTATTACTGTTGTTTCTTTTTCTTCATCTTTTACCGTTATTTCTTTTTCTTCATCTATTACCGTTATTTCTTTTTCTTTATCTATTACTGTTACGTTTATATATATATATATATATAATTTTTAAATTGTTAGAGTTTATATATATAAGATTTTTGATCGAATTATGTCGATACGATGTTTGCACATTTGTGTGCATGACGCGTGACATTTGTGTTAGTTCGATCTGGTTGCGATGATCGCATTTTTGTGTGAGCAATAATACTATTTTTTGCTTAATTTCTTTTTCTTTGCGATAAATTTTGTTTCGTCCGATTTAGATCTGGTTGCGATGAGCGCATTTCTGCGTTAGCAACATTGTTGGGTTATTTGGCACATTTAAAATTCATTATTGCTTTATTATTATTATTATTATTATTATTATTATTATTATTATTATTATTATCATTATTTATTATTATTATCATTATTATCATTATTATTACCATTATTATTATTATTGTTATCATTAATTTATTAAAATTTGTTATAATATAAAAATCTGTTTTTTTAAAATAAATAACATTAACATCTTTTCCAAATTAATATGAAAACCTATTATTTTTAAGAAAAACTTTTTTTTAGATAAATTTAAAATAATAACTAAAATCTTTTTTAAAAATAATAACTAGAACCGTTATTTATTTTATTTTATTATTGTTCAATTCAAATTTCATTATCATATTGTATCTGCTCCTCTCATGTAACCTCGCGAACTTAACAATCGCTCTTTAAATTCTGCCTGTAAATTTCTGCTTGCATGGTTTAAATTATGACATTATCTCTCTGTTTGCATGATTCAATTATCTCACGCGTTTACTATTATTTCTGTCACATTGCACACATCCGAAGGTTAGGTCTAACTGTTTGGCCGCCGCGCCAATAGTCCGTAAAACTTCACACATTCAATTTCAAATCCTCAAAACTACAAACTACAAACCCTAATTTTCACAAATGCCTCGCCGCAGGCAAAATTACAATTTTACCCTTAGCATTAGGTCAAAGAGCCGCCGCGCTCATTTTAGGGTTTCCCGCCGTGGAATCCCTAATTTAACCCTAATTACAACTTAACATTTCAACGTAGAGATTTGGAGTTTCTACACTCCACGTAAGCGTGTCCTTAAGATGCGTTTATTCCCCTTGAGACCTTGACCACAGTCAAGAAGTTTCTAACCTCCCTATCGAGGGGAACTACGATTACTCTGATTCCGCTCCCGTAAGGATACGTAGGCACAAGATGCGATGTCTTGCCGAGTAAACTTAGAATTAACCCCCTTTATTATTTATTATTGCTTATTTATATTTTATTTATCTTTGCTATTTAATTATTTTGCTTATTATTTTGTAATTGTTTCTTGGATGTAAAGTTGTTTAATTATTTAATTATTATTATGGTTAGTAATTAGGGAGTGTAACAACATGTATGTAATATTAAAATAAATTTAGATCACTTTTAAATAAAGATAATTAAAATAAACACGTCACACACGTAAGTCGATTTTAATCGCCGTCTCACTTCCTAAGGATACCCCTCAAGTTGCCTACGAATATTGGTTAAGTGGGGTGTATAAAGCAAGTCCCTCAAAAAGAAAAATCATCAAAGTCCCTTATGGTTGCCTTTACGAATCGAGTCCCTTTCGAAAAATGATGATAGTCCCTCCAGTTTGCTTATTACACCCCACAATGGCCTTCAAAGTCAAATTGTCCCTCACATGTCCCTTAAACATCCAAAGTAAGGACTACCTACTCCATTATAGTAGGGATAGTCTTACTAAAGGAAAGAATAAAGAATAAGAAAGACCTTAAAACATTAGGGTAGGCTACTCCTAGATACTTGCTCACTTCAAAACTGTTTCACACTTAAACAAATTTTCAACAAATTTTCAAACAAGTTCTTAACACATCCTTACATGGATTATTTATTAACTATTCTGAAAATTTTCTATTCACACACTAC
>CAWUDS030002479.1:530000-532500 GCA_963859935.3 Lathyrus sativus
ATCAACTGCTTTCCAGGTATCAACCCTACAATATGAGTTTCAACTCATCTTCTCCCTTAAGCTTCAGCTTCTTTGATCAGCTCCACCTTCAGGCTTCACCATCTTCCGGGATCTTCAAGCATCAACTTGATCTTCACAAAGTCTTCAGACTTCAACAATCTCCAAGGAATCATCCTCTTCAAAGCTTCAGCTTCTATCTTCAATGGCTTTTAGATCTTCAATCAAATCTTTTATCATCTTCTTCTTCAAAGCAAACAACTTCAATGCAAATCTTCAATATTCTTTATTGCTTTCTTTATCTTCAACAACCCAAATGCTCCAACAAACAAGATTCAATCAACAAGATGAGGTGAGGATGTTAGAGTGCTCACTGACTTCCAAAGGATGCCATTAAGGACTTAACATCAAAAGGAAAGGCTCTCTCAAAGTTCTACCTCATAGGGCAAGGTCACTAATCCCTCCAAAGGAGAGAGGTGAATACCCTTAAGGGACTTTATATCATAGAGAAGGAAGGAGGTGAACAAGACACTCCTTGTTTATTGAACGAAATTATTCTATCTAAAGCTCTACCTATGTACTTATGATCCTATAAACAGAACAAACAAAAGCTAAAACTAAGCTCCTCTTCAAGGTCTTCAAAGTCTTCAATGATGATCCACAAGGTCTTCAACTCAATCTTCAAGGCTCACACACTCAAAGGAGAAGAAAAGAAAGCAAAACAATACAAACTATGCCCTTAAGCAACACACAACATCATGTACAAAGCAATATTCAAGAAAAATATTAAATGAACTTCTAAAATTCTAGAACCAAATCTAAGGGAACCTAAATGTCTACCCTTAATGCCCATATAGTCCCCATATACTAATCTTGACCTAAAAACCCAAAACAAAATTGTTAAGTCTACTTATGTTGAATAAAACCCTAATTATGATTACTCTAATGCTAACCTAATTAAACTAATCAAATTTTAACCTAAAAATCATGAATTAAATCCTATGGGAAACTATGATTCAATATCTAACTATGCCAAAAAGAATGGCTCAAAAATCCTAAGGGAAGGTCCTAAAAGAAATTCTACAAGATTGAGTATCCACTTAAAACTACTTAAAAGCTATTTACATGGAAAATATACTAAAAATATTAAAAGAAAATAAAATTCCAATTTTATTTATTGATATTTTTCTAGACAAAATTATGAACATATAGAAAAAACAAGAATTAAAAAACAATCATTTTTGAATTTTATATGAATTATTGAACATGCAAGAAAATGAAGGAAATTAAAATAAGAAAATACAAGAAAAATGGGATGGGGGGTGTCAAACATAACTGCGCCTAGTTCAATTGCTGTTGGACTGAGAATATGGGGGTGCAGATATTAAATGGGTTAAGCCCATACGTTATCAGAAAATCAAAAGAAAAATTAAAAGAAAATTAAAACGAAGACGGTGAGAATAGCAAGTTTTTTACGTTCAAAATTGGATTGGGCCATGCGCAGGGGTGTGAATATCAAGATTTCATTAAGCCCAGAACTTCCATTTAATTTAAACGCTGCGTTTAGCTCTTCAAAATTCCCTCCGCTTGCAAATTCAAATCGTGGCCGTTGGATGGAATTACAAAGTCAAATAACCAGGATGATCCAACGGTGAACAATTCGTCTTCTCCAAGTGACAATTAAGGTTTCAGCCAAAACGCAGAATTCATGCATGACTTCCTCGATCTCGTTCTCTTCCATTACTCAATGAAATCACAAACTTCCAAAGGCAAAAATGTGCTACTGATTACCATGAACACGACCATACGCATAGTTTTCTTTGATCCATCGTGTATCCTCCAAATAGAAAGCTTCAAGACTAGGGTTCCACCATTTTCTTCTGGTATCAACCTTGATAGAACTTCAATCTAATGATATAAACTTGTTCTACATGCTACCCTCATCATTCTAAACCATAACATGATCACTAAAGCTCCATACACAGCTTGATCTTGATCTTGAAAGAAACTATGATATGTTACCAACCTTCATGAAACCCTCTGAAACTCTATGGAAATGGTCATCTAACCTATCTTAGCCATTCTATACTAAAGATCTAAACATCTAGCACCTAATTAAAGAGATGGCAATGAAAACACCAACCTGTCAAATATCAATGGTGGAGGTATGAACAACTCGATTCAAGTCTTGCTATCTCTTCCAGATGCTCCTCCAATGGAGTATAGCTTTCTGTTTGCAAGAATTCTGATGGAAGAGACTTGTGGAGATCAAATCGTGTATGGCTTGTTCTTGAAGGAAACCTTGAATTCCTCTTCTCTTCCTCACTCTTCACCAATGAATTCACCAACCTTCACCAACCTTTTTTCACACCTTGATCCACTTGTTATATAACAACCAATAGAATCACCTAGAAACTTATGGAATCATCTAGAAAGTAATGGAACTTCTCTTGTAATGACATATTGTATTATCTCCTTTCATGCATTAAGACTTTAAATCTTG
>CAWUDS030002479.1:542500-545000 GCA_963859935.3 Lathyrus sativus
TCAACAAACAAAATCCAAAAGACGGTTGTTCACCAATGACCCACAACAGGGCAGTCACAACAAAATCAAAAAAATCAAAGGCCTGCTAAGTCAGACACCTTAGAGGGGACTTAGGCAAAATCAAGGCAATCCCGATGGATTTGACAAGCAAAGTCAATCCATGCAAAAGTTAGGGATCAAAATAAAAGTAAAAGAGGACCCCGAAATCCTCAACAAAAACAAAAGATTCAGTAGCCACCCAGATCAAAGGGGCGCTGGCATCCATCAAAATAAGGTGACTGCCACGTCGAGCAAACCTTGAACCATCAAGCTTACACCGTCCAGACAAGTGTAGAATTAACTAAGCGTAAGACTGGAGATCATTAAGAAGAAGGGGTGGGTACAAATCATACTTTGAGCCTAATATCCTTTGTTTCATAACCGTGAACCAGACCACGTTATAGCCCTCGAAAGACCTAATTGAGGCGAGGTTTATTCTGAAAGCATATTATTGCAAGGTTGCGTAACCTGACTCCTCACATGATTTCTAATCATCAATATTGGTGTCATTTTGCTTGCTATATCTTTCGCACCAATCAAATTAGCACAACGTCTGGGCTAGCAGTCCGTTCGTCTCACACTTTCACGACACCTTAATAAATGACGCACTTTTTCAAAACTTACATTGAACTTTGCATTAATTATTACCATTTGTGAATGTACAATTTTAATTGCAAATCAGTGCTAGGTATTCAAAGACATCTCAACGAGGAGGCAATTAAGGAGGAACTTGACCTTCAGTGGCCGACACGAAGCGAGACTACCTCAGAACCCACAGGCTGGGGCAAATCACTCAACAGCTCGAGCAGGGGCAAGTCATCCGAGTTCAACTTCCATATGTCAGAACTGGTTAATCTGGGGGCAGACCATTACTATGTTCAGACTGGGGCAAGAACAGGTCGTCCTGACCATCAAGCAAAGTTGCAACCTTCTCTGAGGGAAATTCACAACAAAATCACCAAGTACCCAGACCAGGGGCATCCAGAGTGTCTTCGCCTGTGTCAATCATGGCATCTTCAGTAAACTGCGTGTCGAGGAAGTCAAGCCCTCCCACCACCCGAAGTCCAATCCGCATTGGCAACTACCCAAAGTCCACCACGCTGGCGACTCCACCTGCATTTCCAATTACACGTCTGCAATTATATGCATCATACGCATCGCATTCGACCTCATACGCATCTTGCATCATATGCATACTCCGATTATACCATACTTCCCCAGCTCTTGCATCTCCGCGCGTCAGCATTTGCATTGGCACGTCCACTCATAGGGAATATCATTTATCATCTGGCATGCATATGTGCAAGTCAAGGTCTAAAATCAATCCCGAAGATTTCCAAGACCATCGGTAGCCCAGTCAGGGGCATCTTCCGCAAGATGGTGGGTTTGTCCCACGATTTTCAAGAGCTTCAAAGCAATCACCAGCCCAGGCAGGGGCAATCTTCCGCAATTGTGTGTTTCTCCCAAAAATTCAAAGACATTTAAAGCAAGATTCAGCCCAGTCAGGGGCAGTCTTTTCAAGACCGTGGGTATTTCCCATGACGTATTTCAACCTCGTGTTTGATCAGATCTTCAAGTTAATATACATCCCAGCCAAGGGCATACCATTCAAGACCGTGGGTGTTCTCCACGAAGTTGTTCAACCTTTTGTTGGGCAAATCCAAGAAGTCCAATGCAAGACCCAGCCCGAGCAGGGGTACCTTCAGCAGAACCGTGAGCGTTCCTTACGAAGTTGTTCAACCTTTTGTTGACCAAAACAAGACATCTCAAGACAAACTCAGCCCAGTCGGGGGCATCCTCTTCAGAATTCATGGGCGTAACCATGAAACCATCTCAGCAAAGCTATGATCTCCAAACAAGACGGTGGGCGTACCCCGTTGACTCATTTCAATTCAATCTTCTTCTCGGGGGTTCCCCAATGATTTGTACCCAGCAAGCGTGACCGTTGTCAATTGCCTTACTATCATCCTTTTGGTGATAGTCGAACTTCATCAGTTCAACTTAGCCTACATCCTTTTGGTGTTGGTAAACTTCAAATCTGTGTTGTCCTATCATCATTTTGGTGATAGCGACCTGTGTGTTGTGTTTCGCTCCATCATCCTTTTGGTGGTGGGTCTGGCATTTCGTCGATGTCAGATTGCGCGATATTTTGTTTATGTTTCGCTCCATCGTCCTTTTGGTGATGGGTCTGGCATTTTGTCGATGTCAGATTGCACGATATTTTGTTTATGTTTCGCTCCATCGTCTGTTTCGTGGTGGGTCTGGCATTTCGTTGATGTCAGATTGCGCGATATTTTGTTTATGTTTCGCTCCATCATCCTTTTGGTGGTGGGTCTGGCATTTCGTCAATGTCAGATTGCGCGATGTTTTGTTTGTGTTCTCGCTCCGTCATCCTTTTGGTGAGAGTCTATCATGGTCATTAATGATAGATTGCACGATATTTTGTGTTGTGTTTCGCTCT
>CAWUDS030002479.1:652500-655000 GCA_963859935.3 Lathyrus sativus
CACACACGCACACACACGCAAACATGCGCACACACACAAACACGCACGCGCACACATATTCACACACGCACACAGACACGAACGCAAACACACACGCACGCGCGCACACACGCACGCGCGCGCGCACTCTCACACACAAACAAGCACGTGCGCACACACTCACACACACGCACGCACACACACAGACAGTCACACGAGCACAAACACACACACACACACATACACACACACACACAAACATGCACACACGCACGCACTCACACACACGCACGCACATGCACAGACTTGCACTCACATACAAACACGCACGCGCGCACACATTCACACACACGCACGCACGCACAGAGACATGCGCACACACACACACACAAACACACACACCCACACACACACACACACACACACATACACACGCACACACTCACACACAAACACGCACGCGTGCGCTAACACACACAAACACACGCGCACACTCACACACAAACACGCACGCGCGCGCTCACACTCACACGCACGCACACACACACACGGACATGCACACACACACAAACACGCACGCGCGCATACACACACACACACGCACACACACACCCGCGCACACACACACGCACATACACACACACACACATAAACACACACAAACACAGACACGCGCGCACACGCACACACACGCACACACGCACACACACACAAACACGCATGCATGCACACACACACACACACACGCACGCACACACAAACACACAAACATGCATGCATGCACACACACACACACACGCACGCACACACAAACACACACACACACACGCACACACTCACACACAAACACGCACGCGCGCACACACTCACACACACACGCACACACACTCACACACACACGCACACATACACATACATGCACACACACACAAACACGCATGCGCGCACATATTCTCACACGCACACACAGACGCACGCACACACAGACGCACGCGCCACACGCAAACACGCACGCGCGCACGCGCGCACACACACACACACATACACACGCACACACAAACACACATGCGCGCACACACACGCACGCGCGCACACACACACACACGCGCATACGTTCACACACAAACACGCTCGCGCGCAAACACTCATACACACGCACGCACACACCCAGACATGCACACACACACACAAACACGCACGCGCAAACACACACACAGACACACAGACACACGCACACACGCACGCACGCGCACACAAACAGACACACAGACGCACACATTAACACACGCACACACACACGCACGCACGCACACACGCACGCATGCACACACAAACACGCACGCGCCTGCGCACACGCGCACACACACACACACACACGCGCGCGCACACACACACACACACAACCACGCACGCGCACACATATTCCCACACGCACACACACGCACGCACATACACACGCACGCGCGCACACACAGTCACGCACGCGCGCACACGCACGTACACACACACACACACAAACACACACACACACACACACACGAGAGCGCGCACGCACTCTTACGCACAAAAACGCACACACAAACACACACTCACACACTCACACACACATGCACACACACACACGCACACACACACAAACACGCACGCGCGCACACACACACATACACACACACACACACAAACATGCACGCGCGTACACACACACACGCACGCGCACGCACACACACACACAGACACACACACAAACACGCACGCGCGCACACACACACACACACACACGCGCGTGCGCGCACACACACTTACACACAAACACGCACGCGCGCACACACTCACACACACGCACGCAGACACACAGACATGCACACACACACAAACACGCACGCGCACACACATTCAGACACGTACACACCCCCACACGCGCGCACACACAAACACGCACGCGCGCGCGCTCTCACACATAAACACGCATGCACGCGCACACTCACACACACGCACACACACACACACACAGACACAGGCACACGCGCACAAACACACACACACACACACACAAAAACACGCACGCGCACACACACGCACGCGCACACACACACGCACACACACACACACACACGCGCGCGCTCGCACACACTCACGCACAAACACGCACGCGCGCCCACACTCACACACTCGCACGCACACACACAAACATGCATTGACACACAAACACGCACGCGCACACACAATCACACACGCACACACATTCACACACGCACACACACACACACACAAACACGCACACGCACACACATTCACACACACACACACACACACACAGACATGCACACACACACAAACACACGCGCACATTCACACACAAACACGCACGCGCGCGCGCACACTCACACGCACGCACACACACACACGGACATGCACACACACACAAACACGCACGCGCGCATACACACACACACACGCACACACACACCCGCGCACACACACACGCACGCGCGCACACACAAACACGCACGCGCACACACAC
>CAWUDS030002479.1:657500-660000 GCA_963859935.3 Lathyrus sativus
CTCACACCAACGCGCACACGCACACACACACCCACACCAACGCGCACACTCACACACACACACACACCCACACACACGCGCGCATAAACACACACGCACGCGCACACACACACACACGCACACACACTCACTCACAAACACGCACGCGTGCACACACTCACACACACACACACACACACACACACAGACACAGACATGCACACACACACAAACACGCACGCGCGCGCACACACAGACACCAACGCGCGCACACACACACACACACACACACACACTCACACACACACACACACAAACATGCACGCGCGCACACATTCACACACACGCGCACACACACACACAGACATGCACACACACACACGTACACACATAGACACACACACACACACACACACGCACGCACACACATTCACACACATTCACACACACGCACACACACACAGACATGCACACACACACAGACGTACACACATAGACACACACGCACGCACACACACAGACATGCACACACACACACACGTACACACACAGACCCGCACGCGCACACACTCACACACACTCACACACACACACACACGCACACACATTCACACACACACACACACGTACACACACACACAAACACGCACGCGCGCACACATACACACGCACGCGCGCACACACACACACACACAAACGCGCGCACACACTCACACACAAACACGCCCGCACGCACACACTCTCTCTCTCACACACACACACAAACACGCACGCGCGCGCACACAGTCTCACACAAGCACGCACGCGCGCACACACTCACCCACATGCACGCACACACACAGACATGCACACACACACAAACACGCACGCGCACACACATTCGGACACGCACACACACACACACACGCATGCACACACGCACGTACGCGCGCTCACACAAACAAGCACGCACGTGCACACACACACACACACACACACAAACGCGCGCGCGCACTCTCACACACAAACAAGCACGCGTGCACACACACGCTCACACGCACACACGCACACAGACAGGCACATGTGCACAAACACACACACACACACACACAAACACACACACACACACACACATAAACATGCACGCGCGCACACTCTCACACACACACAAAGGAACGCGCGCGCACACACACACACTCACACACAAACACGCACGCGCACACACACTCACACACACGCACACACACACAAACACGCACACACGCACACATTCACACACACGCACGCACACACAGAGACATGCACATACACACACACACACAAACACACACACACACACACACACACACACACACACTCACACATAAACACGCACGCGCGCACACACACACACACACAAACACGCGCGCGCGCGCACTCTCACACACAAACACGCACACGCGCGCACACTCACACACACGCACGCGTACACACAGACAGGCACACGCGCACAAACACATACACACACACACACACGTAAACACGCACGCGCGCGCACTCACACACACTCGCACGCACAGAGACACACACACACACACACGAGAGCGCGCACGCACTCTCACACACAAACACGCACGCGCGCACACAATCACACACACATACGCACACACACACAGACATGCACACGCGCACAAACACACACACACACACACACACACGCACACACACACACACACACACGCACACACACACACTTACACACAAACACGCACGCGCACACACACTCACACACACGCACGCACATACGCAGACATGCACACACACACAAACACGCACACGCGCACACATTCAGACACGCACACACACACGCACGCACACACACACGCACGCACACACATACACACACACGCACGCACAAACACACACACACACACAAACACACACGCGTGCACACATTCGCACACGCACACACACACGCACGCGCCACAGACAAATACGCACGCGCACACACACACACATACACACACACACACACACACACAAAAACACGCACGCGCGCGCACGCAAACACTCGCACAAAAACACGCACGCCCACGCAGACACACACACACGCACACACACGCAAACATGCGCACACACACAAACACGCACGCGCACACATATTCACACACGCACACAGACACGAACGCACACACACACGCACGCGCGCACACACGCACGCGCGCGCGCACTCTCACACACAAACAAGCACGTGCGGACACACTCACACACACGCACGCACACACACAGACAGTCACACGAGCACAAACACACACACACACACATACACACACACACACAAACATGCACACACGCACGCACTCACACACACGCACGCACATGCACAGACTTGCACTCACATACAAACACGCACGCGCGCACACATTCACACACACGCACGCACGCACAGAGACATGCACACACACACACACACACAAACACACACACCCACACACACACACACACACATACACACGCACACACTCACACACAAACACGCACGCGTGCGCTAACACACACAAAC
>CAWUDS030002479.1:677500-695000 GCA_963859935.3 Lathyrus sativus
GTTGGTTAGCATTTAAATTGGATTTTAATCAGATGATGAGATTAAGATTACAAATGAGACAAGTGCACAAACAAGAATATTATTCGGGAATGTTTATGGTTTGTGACTATGTTAATGAATTTAAATATTTGTGGATTTATTCACAAATGTTTATAATCTTTTAACTAGAAATAAATATAAATAGATTCAAGTTTTGGGAATTTTATTTCATAAAGATATCATTATACAAGAAGGAGGAAATTGTTTCACATTTTTGAATTGCTGTTACAAGGAATTACATTAACTCTAAAAATCCTAAGTCCTAAAATTTCTAAGTGTCTTCATGATGTCCCTTGAGCTTCTCCGCAAAATCTCCGATTCACCTGCACATCAAAACAGAACAAACAGAATAGAAAAATGTTAGAGTTTGTTTTCGACACTCTCAGAACAGCGTCATCATCGAGTGCCGGGAGTGGCACAACCGAAGTTGCGTCCTACCCCCGTTACCGACCCGCGCCGTTGGCGTTAGATCGGATAGTATCTGTTCTTATCATGCGGGACATCCGAGAGATAGAAGTGATAAAAGAAGCGGGACTGATTCGCTCTTGCCGCAATTGGATTTCCAAACTGATACGAGAATAAGGCAACATAGGCAAATTTGGACTCAGACCCGGATGCCGGCAGGTCTGAGTCGCTTTGGTTTCGAAAAATTCCAACACCTGAAATTCCACAAACAGCATCAGTACAACAGAACTCAAAGCAAAACAAGCTGCATAAACAAAACAGCAACTAGGCAAAAGGAAAGTCGCGCCAGTACAATTGTGAAGGGCATCAAACAACATATCAGAAGGCAGGTTTCAATGGCAAGCCACGAATAATGTGAGCAACCACCCAAAATCACAGCACCAAAATCACAGCATAAAATCATACCAGAAAGAGCCATCAAAAAATGGCAAGTCACCATGACAAACCAACAATCAGACGCCATCCTGCTCACAACACGAGCAACAAACATGAGATCGTAGTGTCTTCTCCGAAGGGCTCAGTCAGAGCATCATTGCCCTAAGAATCAAAGAGTTCAAACTTCGCAGTTGGGTATAAGCAGCGGACCTGAGGTTAAAGAATTGAAACAAGTTAGGTCATCACAAGACAAAACTCGTATCCAAACATATCGGTTCAGAATTGGAACAGGTTCACAAAACCATATCAGAAATAGTGGAAAAGGTTCAAACATATCAGTTCAATGAGTTCTCAAAATCATAGCAGAAAAAACGGGGAGTCACGACAAGCCCAGAACTCCTGTTCTGAACCGCGACATCGTTGAGGAATATCCCTCGAAGGCTCAGAACAATGTCATCATCGCCGTATACCTTCCTCGGCAGCGTTTGACGCAATCGAAGCCATAGTACCCATCCTGAGAAAAGAAGAGGAAAAATGAGTGAATTCCAGCTGATAATCAAACTGAACGAAACAAGTCCATCAAAACCAAACCAGTTCAGATATCAGAATCCAAAAGCAATGTCCAAATGAAATCAAACGAATCAGTTCGAAATCAAAAACGAATCAATTCAGATATCAAACAGATCAAACGAAATCCAAAGGCAATCCAATCCACATCTGCAAAAATCCAATCAGGGTATCATGATCAAACAAAATCAAATCAGATATCAAACAGATAGAATGAAATCCAAATCATATCTGTCAACAAAAAGGAAAGTGCGAATCAGTATCAGATGAGATCAGATCACATCAGAAGCTGGTGTTAAAAACCCCAACAAAATCAAATCGAATCCATCAGAATCAATCTCAGAAAAATAACGCAAATCCAAGGCCCAAGAGAAGAGAGTTATAAAAAGGGAACAATCTCACCATGGTAAAAACCCTAACGGGTAGCCGCGAGAGAGAACACACAAAATCGAAAACCCTAGAAGAAAACGGCGATCAGAAGTCACACGCAAAACCCTAGGCGGCACAAATAAGGAAGAACGGCCGAGACTCAGAGGAACCGATATCCTCATCCTCGTCTCCATAGGAAATAGCAACAAAGATCATCGACAGCGAACAACAAACATCACCGCACATCAATAACATCTGAGCCACAGACAGCCGCGAATCACCGAAGGAGAAGATCGCCTCCGCCGTTCATTACAAACACCGGGCAATCAAACCTCCTAGCCTCAGCTCGCTTCATCATCGGCTGTTCCACCTTAAATGTAAGCCAGGGGACGTTTTTCATTACAAGTTTCATGTTTTGTTTCAGGAATGAAGAAGATCGGAGAGGATCACAGCGAGAGAAAGAAGAAAGGCGAGAGAAAGAAGAAAGGCGAGAGGAAGAAGAAGAGAACGCCGTTCGCGAATGGGGTCATGAAACCCTAGCAGCGAATTGCTGTTAATTTGTGTGGACCGTATGGGTTGGGGCTGGGGTTTGATCACTCAGCCCAACCCGGTTTTTCTTATCTTATTTTTTTCTTTTATTTAGTTATACTTTTATTAAAATATTTAATTAAATTTGTTCTTTTTTCAAAAATAAATCAAAAAAAAAAAAAACTTTTTATAATAAAATTAAAAAACTTTTTTTAGTAAAATTAAAAAAACTCTTTTAAAATAAATAACGTAAATAATTTTTTATATATCATAAAATTAAAAACCTTTTCCAAATAAATAATTTAAAAGTCATTTTAAAGTATGTGAGTTAGTTTTTTAGATTAAGTTTAAAATATTTTAAAGTTAAACATTACTTTTCTTTTATAATTTTAACTAATATCTTTTCTTTAAAAACCATAAAAACCTTCAGTATTACACTTTTTCTCCGGACTTGTCCAATCACTATCTAATTTTGCTTATTGACAGTGTTCATCATTTGCAGCTCTTACTGCATGGTTGGTTTATTTAAATTTCATTACTATATTGTAACCGCTTCTCATGTGTAACCCCGCGAATCTAATAATCGCGCTTTAAATTTCTGCCTTTAAATTTCTGTTTGTATGGCTCTAACTTCTGTCATTATTCTCTGTTTGCGATTCAATCATCTCACGCATTTATCAATATTCCAGTCACACTACACACATCCGAAGGTTAGGTCTAGCGTTTGGCCGCCGCGCCAATAGTCCTCAACTTCAAACCCTTACAACCTCACAAACCCCAATTTTCACAAATGCCTCGCCGCAGGCAAGATTACAATTTTACCCCTAGCATTAGGTCAAAGAGCCGCCGCGCTCATTTTAGGGTCTCCCGCCGTGGAATCCCTAATTTAACCCTAATTACAACTTAACAATTCAACGTAGAGATTTGGAGTTTCTACACTCCATGTAAGCGTGTCCTTAAGATGCGTTTATTCCCCTTGAGACCTTGGCCACAGTCAAGAAGTCTCTAACCTCCCTTTTGAGGGGAACTACGATTACTCTGATTCCACTCCCGTAAGGATACGTAGGCACAAGATGCGATGTCTTGCCGAGTAAACTTAGAATTAACCCCTTAGGTCTCTTTTCTCACTTTTAATCCTTTGTACATATACATTAAGCAAATAAATAAAGCAAATAGTAAACATCTGAACAAAAGGTTCCTGTAGAGTACTACAGAAGTTTAGGGTGCTAATACCTTCCCTAAATTTAACCAACCCCCGAACCCTAGATCTTTCCCCGCATTGTGTTTACGATGCAAAATAGGTTTTCCCTCTTTTGACCTTTTCCTTTGGATAAATCAAAGAGCGGTTGTGAATTGAATTGCGATTCAAACTCATTAATAGTTTGATATCCTATTTCCACCGCAACAGAAAATGGCGACTTCACTGGGGACTGTCTTAATTTTTTGAGGGTTATCCCTAACTTGTTCATGTTTATTACTATCTGTGTTATTATTCATTTGCATGTATATATTTGTGCTTTGGTTGTGGGATTGTTCCTTGTGCTGTGAGATAAAGTCCTACGCCCGGACTAGTGACATTATTATAGGATGGGGATATATTCGATGAGGCTTATAGGGAGTTGAATCCCGACTAAGTCAATTCGAGAATCACCGCTCAGTTGAGGCCTTTTCGAAAATGGTTCGGTTGATCGAGTATAATCGTGAAAACCTCTTCCATGGTCGATTGGAGTCTGTGATATTGAGGACCGTAGTACCTTTACACCACCCTGGCCTTATTTAGGAAGTAGTGCGGGAGCTATGTGGGAGTAATCCTACAACGGTTGCTACGCGATACTACACTCAAAAGAGGTTCTCTTGAGAATATTATTAACCCCCGAGTCAGTTGGACGGTTGATAATATCCGGAAGATGGGCTGATGATTTTGGGCACTTTTTAGAACCTTGTTCTGCAGGTACAACTAACCTATAGTACACTCCTTTTGGGGATGGGTAGACCTTATCTCCACGCATGACTTCTAACCTAGGGTTTTGTGTATTCATGTGCATGGCATCCATAAAGCATCCCATTGCATTGTATTTCATGGAATTCAAACATCGTTTATATCACGGGATAAAATAAAAATGAAAAAACAAGGAAAATTTTTTGGTATTCCACGACATTCGTAAATGTTTGAATTCCATGAAATCTTCATTCGCATTTGCATCATAGCATCATTTACTTTCTTGCATTGCATGTGTCTTCCGTTTTCTCATGTTCGGTTCTCTCGCCTTCCAGTTTCGTCACCCTGAGTCCTCGGCACCAATACAACACCAAAGCTCAAACTCGGAAGAGAATGGAGGATCAGACAAAAGAGATTGATCGCCTTAGCAATGAACTTGAAGACCTTCGAGGGGGTATGGGGCGTATGATGGAATTGTTACATGTTATGAATGCTAAGATGGATACCCAGCCCACTGTTGTTTCAGAGATTATCGGCGTTACTGTGGACCCTCCGCCGAATGTGACCGTAGCAAGGGACCCACCTTATGGCCTGGCTCTAGGTTTTGTCCCTCCTCAAGCCACTGTTCCGATTAATCAGCCCGTTCAGCAAGCCGTTCCTTTATTTTCTGAAGTTTCTAGGGGAGCTCCTATCTTTGCACCACCTGTTGTACACACCCGTGTGCAACCGTATTTCAATGAGACAGTCTTTGATAATCTTGATGAGAATGTTGAAGGATATGAGAAACATGACAAGCTTCGTGAGGAAGTAAACACCATCGTCCAGAGATTGAAAAAAGTAGAGGGCGATCAAATTTTTGAGACTGCTGCAAGGGATGTCTGTTTGGTCTCAGGTTTGGTTATCCCCCCGAAGTTCAAAACTCCGAACTTCGATCGTTATGAAGGTGCCACTTGTCCTAAAAGTCATCTGATCATGTACTATCGCAAAATGGCTGCCCATGTTGAGAATGATAAACTGATGATTCATTGCTTCCAAGATAGTTTGAAGGGTGATTCTTCCAAGTGGTATTTAACTTTGGACCAGTCTCGCGTTAAGAGTTTCCAAGATTTATCTGACGCTTTCATCAAACACTACAAGTACAATATGGATCTGGCTCCTGACAGAAGACAGTTGTTGAGTATGTCACAAAAGAATTCTGAGTCATTCAAAGAGTACGCTCAAAGGTGGAGAGAGACTGCTTCGCAGGTAGAACCTCCTTTGACCGAGAAAGAGCTAGCTGATTGGTTTGTCGACACGGTTCGTCCAGAATTTTACGAGAGAATGGTGGGTAGTGTGACTTCAAACTTCTCTGACATCGTTGCTGTGGGTTTCAAGATTGAATTGGGTATGAAAAGTGGTAAAATGACAAGTAATCATGGTGCTTCTAAGGATCAGCCGAAGAAATCTCCGTATAGCTCCCAGAAGAAGAAAGAGGGTGAGACTAATGCTATATCCTCTGGTAGACGAAGAGACCAATTTTATCAATATCCGCAAGGTTATGCTCAACCTCAAGGGTACCCAATCCAATATGCTCAACAACCCTATGTGGCAGCTGTTACACCTTCTTTCAATCAACAGGTTCCTATGTATCAACCTATGCAACAACCTCCTGTTTATCCGCCTCCTATCAACTACCTACAGGCGCCCAACGCTCCTACTCCTCAACAGCCGAAGAATCCGGCTCCTCGCCAGAATGTTCCGAACAAGAGAACGTATAAACCTTGCCCGCCGATTCCGATGACTTTCACCGAGCTGTATCCTTCATTAGTCAAACAAGGTCTAATCACTACTCGGGCTTTGGGTCCGCCTCCTAATCCTCTACCCGCCAATTACAACGCCGCCGCTCATTGTTTATTTCATGAGGGTGCGCCTGGTCACGATCTGGAGAACTGTTATGCTCTCAAAAATCTTGTCAGGGATTTATTAGAAAAGAAGATTTTGTCATTTGAAGATCCTCAACCGAATGTTAAGAAGAATCCTTTTCCCAACCATGAAAGTGTTAACGCCATCAGTGCCGATTCTGATGAAGGTTACGTCCTTGATGTTGTTCAGATTAAGACTCCTCTTAAGATACTCCATTCGAAACTGTTTGAAGCTGGTCTGGTAGATACTTCCCACGTTGCATGCGTAAGTTGTGAAGCCAGTATTAAGGGTTGTGTGTTGGTTCAGAATGATGTTCAGAGGTTGATTAATGAGGGTGTTTTACAAGTGACAAGCCAAGCCAAGAAGGATGAGGTCGCTGTGGTTGAGCTTGTCTTCCATCAGCCTGAATCAAAGGGTAAGGTATCGGTGTTTAATCTATCAGGGGCAGGTTCTGCCAATCCCGTGTTCGATATACCAAAGTCGTCTACCCCTGAGGTGAATCAGCCTAAGCCAATAGTTATTCGAAGACCAAGTCCGTTTCCTTTCAGTGATCCTAAAGCTGTGCCTTGGAAATACGACGTGACGATGATTGACAAGGAGTCTGAGAAGGTTATTCCAAATGAAGAGGTTAAGGACACTGTGACCAATATCGCAGAGGCAAGCAGGATGACTCGCAGTGGCCGTGTGTATACTCCCCGTTCCAATGAGGTTCCACCTAAGGAAACCACTAATATCCCAGTGTCCGTCAAAGACAAAGGTAAGGGAGCCGTTACGAATGATGAAGATGCTGAGTTTTTGAGGATCATCAAGAAAAGTGACTATAAAGTTATCGACCAACTTCATCAGACTCCTTCCAAGATTTCGATTTTATCTCTGTTGATGAGTTCACCCGCTCATAGGATGGCCTTACAGAAAGTTTTGACTCAAGCACACGTAGATCAAGATATCAGCACCAGTCGGTTTGATAGTGTGATTGCCAATTTGACCGCATGTAACACCCTCAGTTTCAGCAATGAAGAGTTACCAAAGGAGGGTCCAAATCATAATCGTGCTTTACATATATCAGTGAAATGTCAGGAGGACAATTTAGCAAGAGTGCTAGTGGACACCGGTTCTTCTTTGAATGTTCTACCCAAGAGGGTTCTTGATAAGTTGGTTTTCAAGGAGTCTGTGTTGAAACCTACTCCTTTGATCGTCAAGGCTTTCGATGGTTCTCGTCGGTCGGTAATGGGGGAGGTTGAGCTTCCTATCCTGATTGGTCCACAAGTTTTTAATATCACATTTCAAGTCATGGACATTAATCCCAATTACAGCTGTTTACTTGGAAGGCCGTGGATTCATGCCGCTGGGGCAGTAACCTCCACGTTACATCAAAAGATGAAGTTCGTGATCGATGGGAAGTTGGTTATTATACACGGTGAGAAGGATCTGATGGTCAGTAACTTGTCTTCTTTCCGTTACATCGAGGCCGATGAGAATGCTTTGGAAATCTCCTTTCAAGCACTCGAGATCGCCAATGCTGTTCTGTTAGAAGTCGAAGAGACAGTGGGCCAGGGTAATCCATCTTTTGCATCTCTGAAGAGTACCAAATCAACAATTGACAGGGGTATTCCGGAAGGTTGGGGAGAGGTAATTGATGTCAAGACCAAGACTGATCGCTTTGGGTTGGGTTACAAACCAACTCAGAATGGAGCTGCCACAACTGTCGAAGGGCGCCCGAAGGTTATCCAAGAGGTATTTATCAGCGGAGGTTTCCAAGTCAATGCCGTCAGTGACTGTGAGGAAAATGAAGATTTGAGCAACCTGGTGTTTAAGGGTGATGCAACTTTGAACAACTGGGAGGCCGTAGAGATCCCTGTTATTTTTCCATTGTCAAAGTAATTTTAGCATTTTTTCATTTACGTTTTCAAATAAAAATCCGTAGCTCTGCCCAAGGCTATAGGGTCGTTTTGTTGGGCCACCTTTCATTTTTAAAAAGATATTAATATAGGCATTTTGTTCAAATCCATTTTGGTTCATTTGCGTTTTTCGTTTTCACCTTTAAAAAATGAAATTGGCAACCTTTTTCGAAAATAAAACAAAAAATAACATTTCATTTCTTATCTTACATATCTTTGAGCCTTTTAATTAAGTAAGCCTTCCATCATGCAGAGACATCGTAAACCTTGTTGGATCCAATGCCTTTACTGACACTCCTAACTGGGATGCACCCATCAATCAAGCTGAAGACGAGGGTGAAGAAGATTTTGAAGTACCCGCTGAACTGACAAGATTGATTGAGTACGAGTACACAGAGCTTCAACCGCATAAAGAGCAGGTGGACTTAATTAATCTTAGTACAGATGAGGACAAGAAAGAGGTCAAGATTGGTGCAATGCTTGGGACAGAGGTTAAGCCGAAGCTGGTTGAGCTGTTAAAAGAATATATTGATGTGTTTGCATGGTCGTATCAAGATATGCCTGGTCTAGATACGGGTATTGTTGTTCACAAGTTGCCGCTTAATCCAGATTGTCCACCTATCAAACAAAAGCTTCGAAGAACGAGACCCGACATGGCTTTGAAGATTCGAGATGAGGTTAAAAAGCAGTTGGATGCAGGTTTCTTGGCAGTCGCAAAATATCCAGATTGGGTTGCCAACATTGTGCCAGTGCCCAAGAAGGATGGTAAAGTTAGGATGTGTGTGGATTACAGGGATCTGAACAAAGCAAGTCCGAAAGATGATTTCCCCCTGCCACATATTGATACACTTGTAGACAATACAGCCAGTTTTGCGTTGTTCTCATTTATGGATGGTTTCTCTGGCTATAATCAGATCAAAATGGATCCCGATGATCGAGAGAAGACTACTTTCATTACTCCTTGGGGAACTTTCTGCTACAAAGTCATGCCCTTCGGTTTAAAGAACGCAGGGGCAACTTACCAACGCGCTATGACCACTCTTTTTCATGATATGATGCACAAAGAGATCGAGGTGTATGTGGACGATATGATAGCCAAATCTCAGAGTGAAGAGGAGCATCTAGACCATTTGGTGAAGTTGTTTGAACGACTCAGGAAATATCAGTTGAAATTGAATCCTGCTAAATGTACCTTCGGTGTCAGATCTGGAAAATTGCTTGGTTTCATTGTTAGCCAGCGAGGGATTGAGGTGGATCCTGACAAAGTCCGAGCCATTCAAGATATGCCAGCTCCGCAAACCTAGACGCAAGTTAGAGGTTTTCTGGGACGCTTGAATTATATTTCCAGGTTTATCTCCAACATGACCGCTACTTGTGAGCCGATATTCAAGTTACTTTGTAAGGGTCAGACGGTTGAGTGGAACCCTGATTGTCAGAAAGCGTTTGAGAAAATTAAGAGTTATTTGCAAGACCCCCTATTCTGATTCCTCCCGTACCTGGAAGACCGTTGTTTATGTACCTTACTGTTCTTGAGAAGTCTATGGGTTGTGTGCTTGGACAACATGATGAGACTGGAAAAAAGGAACATGCGATTTATTACCTGAGCAAGAAGTTTACCGATTGTGAAAATAGATACTCACCATTGGAGAAGACTTGTTGTGCATTGGCGTGGGCCGCTAGGCGCCTCCGACAATACATGGTCTGTCATACCACATTGTTGATTTCTAAAATGGATCCGATCAAGTATATTTTTGAAAAACCTGCTCAAACCGGGAGGCTAGCCCGCTGGCACATGTTGTTATCCGAATATGACATCCAGTATGTACCCCAGAAGGCAATTAAGGGTAGTATTTTATCGGATTATCTTGCAGATCAGCCAGTTGAAGATTATGAACCTCTTAAGTTTGACTTTCCTGATGAGGATATTTTGTTGATCAAGAGGGATTGTGAAGAGCCAGATCCGAGCGAAGGTCCAGAACCAGGTCTTTGGTGGAAGATGATGTTCGATGGTTCCTCGAATTTCAATGGGCATGGTATAGGCGCCGTTTTGATGAACCCAAAGGGTGGATTCACTCCGTTTACAACCAGGTTAGATTTTGAGTGTACTAATAACGTCGCAGAGTATGAAGCATGTATTCTTGGCCTCGAGGCAGCAATCCACCTCCGGATCAAACTTCTTAAAGTAAGTGGTGACTCAGCCTTGGTTATTTACCAAGTACAAGGCAAATGGGAAACGAAGAATGAGAAGTTAATCCCTTATAAGGACTACATTAGTGAGCTGATCAAGTATTTCGACGAGATAGAGTTCGAGCATGTTCCTAGATCGGAGAACCACGTTGCTGATGCTTTAGCCATGTTAGCATCCATGTGGAAAGTTAAATTCGTTAATGAAGCACCTCTTATCCATATTGAACGCAAAGTTGAGCCCGCTTATTGTCAGGTAGTTGAAGAGGTCGAGGTGGATGAAAGGCCTTGGTTTCATGACATCAAGAATTATCTCGTCAAGCAAGAGTATCCCGATGGTGCTACTGGTCTGGACAAGAAAACATTGAGAAGGCTGGCTTCTAAATTCTTCATCAGTAATGGTGTGTTATACAAAAGAAATCACGATATGGTTTTACTCAGATGTGTCGATAAACGGGAAGCGGACATGTTACTGCAGGAAATTCGCGAGGGGACCTTCGGAACTCATGCCAATGGTTATGCTATGTCCAAGAAGATGTTAAGGGCTGGGTATTATTGGTTGACTATGGAAGCTGACTGCATCCAATACGCTAGGAAATGCCATAAGTGCCAAATTTACGCTGATAAAATGCATGTGCCTCCGTCACCGTTGAATGTTTTGTCTTCACCATGGCCGTTCTCAATGTGGGGCATTGACATGATTGGGGCAATTGAGCCAAAGGCCTCTAATGGTCATCGTTTTATCCTTGTTGCTATTGATTATTTCACCAAGTGGGTAGAGGCTGCCTCCTACACCAACGTGACCAAGCAAGTGGTTGCCCGTTTCATCAGGAAAGAAATTATCTGCCGTTATGGAGTTCCAAGCCGGATAATAACTGACAATGTCACCAATCTGAATAACAAGACTATGAAAGAGCTGTGTGACAGTTTCAAGATCACTCATCATAATTCTTCTCCGTACCGTCCTAAGATGAATGGGGCCGTTGAAGCTGCGAATAAGAATATCAAGAAAATCCTGCAAAAGATGGTCGTGACTTACAAAGATTGGCATGAGATGTTACCGTTTGCTTTGCATGGATACAGAACCTCAGTGAGAACCTCGACAGGGGAAACACCTTTCTCATTGGTGTATGGAATGGACGCCGTGCTCCCCATCGAAGTGGAGATACCTTCTTTAAGGGTGTTGATGGAAGCTGAACTTGAAGAAGCTGAGTGGGTTCAAGACAGACTAGATCAGTTGAATCTCATTGACGAGAAACGCATGACCGCCATGTGCCATGGGCATTTATATCAGAAGCGGATGAAGAGAGCATTTGATAAGAAGATTCGTATTCGTGAATTCCGTCAAGGAGAGCTCGTACTCAAAAAGATCTTGCCAGTGCATAAAGATATGCGTGGAAAGTGGATGCCCAATTATGAAGGCCCATTTGTTGTAAAGACTGTTTTCTCTGGAGGGTCTCTGATACTTACAACAATGGATGGTGAAGAGCTGGCACATCCCGTGAATTCTGATGCAGTCCGAAAATATTATGCCTAAAAACCCGCTAAGTCGAAAACCTGCAAAAGGCGACTTAGGCAAAAGTAAGGGTTGAAAAAAATAAATAATAATAAAAAGCTCGCTAAGTTGAAAACCCGAAAGGGCGGCTTAGGCAAAAAAGAGCGTCCCGGTGGATTGAAAACCCGAAAGGGCGGTCCAGGCAAAAGTTAGGGACAAAGGCATTTCATTGCATCAGAAAACACTGATCATCGCAAACACATTTTCCACATGAGAGCCATTTTTCAGTCCTTTCATCCTCGTCCGAAGCGAGATTCTGGATTAATCTTAGTTATTAGTGTCAGTATGTGCCGTTGGATTCAATGTAACCTTTTCCCATGTTGCCAATTTCAAAACATAATCATCTGTGGAGCCATGCCTTTAGCAAGCTTCCACCCTTTAATAAAAGATACCATTTCGTTACTTACGTTCCTTGGTGCATTACTCTTTGTTTTCTATTGTTATGCAAAATGCAGTTATTCTTAAAAACTTTGAAAATGAAAGGTGCATTGAAAATTTTTCAAAACTGTTCTTCAAAAACGCAATTGAAATATAAGAAATTACTTTGACTAGTGGAAATTTCGGAAGGATCTCTTCGCTCCTCGAAAATCTCATTGCTGCAGAAATACTTTTAAATCATCACTCTGACACAGTCCCCAGCGAGACTATAAGCCGACAACCTTTTCTTGGGTAACTCGAAAGTGTCCCTCAGGTTTCCTCTCCCCATGAGAAGACGTGGTACTGTGCACCCAAGCAATTTACTTTCTCCCCAGAGAATTCAGAATTGTGAAACCAGATTTGGTCCTACCATTCCTTCCCATGATTGACGTATTGGTTGCAGAGAACGCAGGGTATCTCCGTCGAGATGTTTATTTCATCTCTCGTCCCTAGTCTGTTTCGTCAGCCTATGCAAGGGCCTAAGCGTCACATGCCTGTTTCATTACATACTCATGGCATACTCATGGCATACTCATTTCATAACATCTTGCATATTTAACTACATAGACATTAACATACATTCATATTAACATATTCATTAACATACGCGTTAACATGCACAGGTTCATTGTGTCTCCATCATTGGTCGTTACCGCCGAGTAACTGGGGTTTGTCCATTCTCTCCAAATAGATTGTCAGCCCTAAGCGTAAAATACCTACTTGTTTCCAGTTTCCCCACCGAGCTCGATCCTCGTGGATGACGGTTACTTCAGCTATCTTTCCTCGCCCGGATAAGATATCTACCCTTCGAGATCATTCCCTCGACGGAGTCTTGATTACCAGTCTTCTTTCTAGCTCGATCCTAGATTGAATCTCAGTATTGTCGGTCGTCGAGCCCAACCGGACATGCATTTATTTTGCACCATCTAAAAATTTTCACCATACCTTGGCAGATACGCGACATGTTCTCGCCCGAGAAGTTTATCACTGTACCCGGATGTGCATTTATTTTGCACTATCTTTCAAGAAAATCAACTACAATCCTTTACAGATACACGCCAGTTCATGCCTGGATAATTTGTTATTACAATCCTACATCTTACAACATCAATATATGACATTTCTCATCTAAGAAGCCGATCCTATCTTCGTTATGACTCGCAGCAAATGGCCATCTCCATGGAGCAGTTGGGCTTCCATTTTCCCTGTCGTCTTGAGGTATAGGGAGGTTTTGAACCAAATCGTATTCAGGAGAGCACGATCTTGAAGTACGGGGAGGTTTGAGCGGAATCATATTCAGGAGAGCACGATCTTGAATTATGAAGAAGTTCATTTACCCTTTAGTAAAAGAAGGAGCGGAATCATATTCAGGAGAGCACGATCTTGAATTATGAAGAAGTTCATTTACCCTTTAGTAAAAGAAGGAGCGAAATCATATTCAGGAGAGCACGATCTTGAATTATGAAGAAGTTCATTTACCCTTTAGTAAAAGAAGGAGCGGAATCATATTCAGGAGAGCACGATCTTGAATTATGAAGAAGTTCATTTACCCTTTAGTAAAAGAAGGAGCAGAATCATATCCAAGAGACCACGATCTTGAGGTATGAGGAAGTTCAGTTCACCCTTTTCATATTCAGGAGAGCACGATCTTGAAGTATGAAGAATTTCATTTATCCTTTAGCAAAAGAAAAATCAGAATCGTATTCCAGGCGCCGACCTTAAATATGAGAAGATTTATATATCAGATAAGCAGCAGCCTCTTTATTTGAGTGCTTATCCATTTTTGGCATGTAAGTCCCTTTCAACGATAAGTGACAGTTCTCTCTCGAGAAGCTTATCAAGGCATTTCCCATTAAAGTCCATTTATTTTGGCATACAGCCGGTTTTTACCCTGTATATTTGATACGGATTTCCGAAAAGTCCGTTCGATCCCATCACGAAGGATAGTTTATAGAAGCTTGGATGTCATTCTTTGCTCAATGCTCCAATATTCTGTAATCGATCTTGCAAGCCGTGTAGACCCAGTTATTATTAGATATTCCCAAGTGGAGGTCATCTCATAGGTGCCATCTCCATTTAAGGACCTTATTCCTAAAGTCCATTTATTTTGGCACACAGCCGGTTTTTACCCTGTATATTTGATACGGATTCCCGAAAAGTCCGTTTGATCCTGTCACGAGGGATAGGTTACAGAAGCTTGGATGTTATTCTTTGCTCAATGCTCCAGCATTCTGTGATCGATCTTGCAGTCGTACGTGATCCAGTTTTATTTTTAGATTCCCCAGTGGAGGCCGTCTCATAGGTACCATTTCCATTTGAGAATCTCGTTCTTTTTCTAAAAAAAAAAGAAAAAGACAATTGCTCGTGTTTGCACCAGTTGACCATCATTTTTGGAATTCCCCAGTGTTGTGATGTCGTCCCAGCGCGTCATTTTCCCCAGTGTGTTCTTCTCGTAGCGTCTGTCCCTGTGTCGTCGTGTTCGTCAGCATTTTTCGCATTCATCATTCCAGCATACGCATCGTATCATATTCATGGCATCGTCTGCATTAGTTTGTTCTCGCTTGGTCCATAGCATTGCATATCGTCGCATATAAGGGCAAAATTTTCGGTTATCTATATTTAAATCTCTCCACCACGATTCCTCGAGTCTCTGTCACTCAAATCGTACGGTGCAGCTATTTAAATAGGGGCAACTGTAATACCCCAAATTTTACCCTCATATTTAGTCAGTCATTTCGCATAACATCTCATATGTGCATTTGCTAACCACTATCAAGTCATGGAGGTGTTTCGTTTTGCAGATTTGGTTCCAGGGGTATTTTGGTCATTTTACGCGAATTCTGCTAATTCCTTGAAGACGGGCTGTTAATGAGCTTTGAGACACTTGAGACATATTTTTTAGGCATTTATTTATCGCCGGGTTTGATTATATCAAGGCGCCGTTTCCATGTGTTCGGTATCAAAAATTGTCGGGCACAACTGGATTTAAGATCCATTTCATCGCTCATGGCTTATTTCCGGCACACTTCCGTTTCTGTTAATAAGGCGCAGTTTTAATTGGGTATCATTGGATTGTGGCTCACAGCATTTGGTCAGTGGAATGCAATTACGGGCAATGATATTGTTGATGCCGAATCTGTTGTGATTACAGCGTGCATCCGTGTTGATTATAAAATTGTTGGTTAGCATTTAAATTGGATTTTAATCAGATGATGAGATTAAGATTACAATTGAGACAAGTGCACGAACAAGAATATCATTCGGGAATGTTTATGGTTTATGACTATGTTAATGAATTTAAATATTTGTGGATTTATTCACAAATGTTTATAATCTTTTAACTAGAAATAAATATAAATAGATTCAAGTTTTGGGAATTTTATTTCATAAAGATATCATTATACAAGAAGGAGGAAATTGTTTCACATTTTTGAATTGCTGTTACAAGGAATTACATTAACTCTAAAAATCCTAAGTCCTAAAATTTCTAAGTGTCTTCATGATGTCCCTTGAGCTTCTCCGCAAAATCTCCGATTCACCTGCACATCAAAACAGAACAAACAGAATAGAAAAATGTTAGAGTTTGTTTTCGACACTCTCAGAACAGCGTCATCATCGAGTTCCGGGAGTGGCACAACCGAAGTTGCGTCCTACCTCCGTTACCGACCCGCGCCGTTGGCGTTAGATCGGATAGTATCTGTTCTTATCATGCGGGACATCCGAGAGATAGAAGTGATAAAAGAAGCGGGACTGATTCGCTCTTGCCGCAATTGGATTTCCAAACTGATACGAGAATAAGGCAACATAGGCAAATTTGGACTCAGACCCGGATGCCGGCAGGTCTGAGTCGCTTTGGTTTCGAAAAATTCCAACACCTGAAATTCCACAAACAGCATCAGTACAACAGAACTCAAAGCAAAACAAGCTGCATAAACAAAACAGCAACTAGGCAAAAGGAAAGTCGCGCCAGTACAATTGTGAAGGGCATCAAACAACATATCAGAAGGCAGGTTTCAATGGCAAGCCACGAATAATGTGAGCAACCAAACAAAATCACAGCACCAAAATCACAGCATAAAATCATACCAGAAAGAGCCATCAAAAAATGGCAAGTCACCATGACAAACCAACAACCAGACGCCATCCTGCTCACAACACGAGCAACAAACATGAGATCGTAGTGTCTTCTCCGAAGGGCTCAGTCAGAGCATCATTGCCCTAAGAATCAAAGAGTTCAAACTTCGCAGTTGGGTATAAGCAGCGGACCTGAGGTTAAAGAATTGAAACAAGTTAGGTCATCACAAGACAAAACTCGTATCCAAACATATCGGTTCAGAATTGGAACAGGTTCACAAAACCATATCAGAAATAGTGGAAAAGGTTCAAACATATCAGTTCAATGAGTTCTCAAAATCATAGCAGAAAAAATGGGGAGTCACGACAAGCCCAGAACTCCTGTTCTGAACTGCGACATCGTTGAGGAATATCCCTCGAAGGCTCAGAACAATGTCATCATCGCCGTATACCTTCCTCGGCAGCGTTTGACGCAATCGAAGCCATAGTACCCATCCTGAGAAAAGAAGAGGAAAAATGAGTGAATTCCAGCTGATAATCAAACTGAACGAAACAAGTCCATCAAAACCAAACCAGTTCAGATATCAGAATCCAAAAGCAATGTCCAAATGAAATCAAACGAATCAGTTCGAAATCAAAAACGAATCAATTCAGATATCAAACAGATCAAACGAAATCCAAAGGCAATCCAATCCACATCTGCAAAAATCCAATCAGGGTATCATGATCAAACAAAATCAAATCGAATCCATCAGAATCAATCTCAGAAAAATAACGCAAATCCAAGGCCCAAGAGAAGAGAGTTATAAAAAGGGAACAATCTCACCATGGTAAAAACCCTAACGGGTAGCCGCGAGAGAGAACACACAAAATCGAAAACCCTAGAGGAAAACGGCGATCAGAAGTCACACGCAAAACCCTAGGCGGCACAAATAAGGAAGAACGGCCGAGACTCAGAGGAACCGATATCCTCATCCTCGTCTCCATAGGAAATAGCAACGAAGATCATCGACGGCGAACAACAAACATCACCGCACATCAATAACATCTGAGCCACAGACAGCCGCGAATCACCGAAGGAGAAGATCGCCTCCGCCGTTCATTACGAACACCGGGAAATCAAACCTCCTAGCCTCAGCTCGCTTCATCATCGGCTGTTCCACCTTAAATGTAAGCCAGGGGACGTTT
>CAWUDS030002479.1:772500-775000 GCA_963859935.3 Lathyrus sativus
CGAGCAGGTCGCGAGTGTTCGCTAGCATCTCGCTAGGCGAGTGCGTAGCGAACGGTCCCAGACTTGGGACAGAATGGTATTGTGGTCTTTCGCTAGTAGCAAAGGGAGTAGCGAAGAGCTCGCTGGGGGTTCGCTGTGGCGAGCGAGGTAGCGAGCAATGTTTGGAGGTTCTGTTGGCACTCGCTAGCAGTTCGCTAGGCGAGGAGGTAGCGAATGTTCGCTAGTAGCTCGCTAGGCGAGCGTGAAGCGAACATAGCAGAATGAGTTTCTCTCCTGTTGTGTACTGTTGTGGCTTGGGACCCTGATTGCGATCGACCTTCCCTCGATTTAAAAAGCGGGTATGCTGGCCCGTGAGGTGTTGTGGGTAGCCGAATGGCGTGAATCCTAGTTTATGGTTTGTGAAGCGTGAGTGTGGCCGATCGGAAATTTTATGCAATCGCTAGATCGAATAGGATTGCATGATGAGATGATCGAGTTCGTTGCCGTCGGCATGATAATATGAATGTATGAGAACATAATAGAATTATGTGGGCATTGAGTAGTGAACGTAGCGTCGGAGTGGATTACACTAGGGTAGAATGATGCGATATCATTCCTAGTTGCGGGCTCATTAGGGTAGGACGACGTGATATCGTTCCTAATGAGGCACAAACAATATTGTAGTGCGTTAGGAGTATTCCGAATGAGGTGTGATTGATGGGTGCACTAGGGTAGAATGATATAACATCATTCCTAGTGGCTGTGTATTAATATTTGATCCCGTGTAGGATCTGCAGAACCTCGCTTGATGCGATGGTTATATTTGATCCCGTGTAGGATCTGCAGAACCTCGCTTGATGCGATGGTTATATTTGATTCCGTGTAGGATCTGCAGAACCTCGCTTGATGCGATGGTTATATTTGATCCCGTGTAGGATCTGCAGAACCTCGCTTGATGCGATGGTTATATTTGATCCCGTGTAGGATCTGCAGAACCTCGCTTGATGCGATGGTTATATTTGATCCCGTGTAGGATCTGCAGAACCTCGCTTGATGCGATGGTTATATTTGGTCCCGTGTAGGATCTGCAGAACCTCGCTTGATGCGATGGTTATATTTGATCCCGTGTAGGATCTGCAGAACCTCGCTTGATGCGATGGTTATATTTGATCCTGTGTAGGATCTGCAGAACCTCGCTTGATGCGATGGTTATATTTGATCCCGTGTAGGATCTGCAGAACCTCGCTTGATGCGATAGTTATATTTGATCCCGTGTAGGATCTGCAGAACCTCGCTTGATGCGATGGTTATATTTGATCCTGTGTAGGATCTGCAGAACCTCGCTTGATGCGATGGTTATATTTGATCCCGTGTAGGATCTGCAGAACCTCGCTTGATGCGATGGTTATATTTGATCCCTTGTAGGATCTGCAGAACCTCGCTTGATGCGATGGTTATATTTGATCCCGTGTAGGATCTGCAGAACCTCGCTTGATGCGATGGTTATATTTGATCCCATGGAGGATTTGATAAGTGATAGGTTCATAGGAGAATCTGGCGGATGAATGAGTCGGTCCCTATGAGTTGCACTATCATCTTCAGATGATGAACGGAGAATAATCTCTAAGAATATAATAGTATATATGTATGTATGGTCTGATAGATGGGAGGATGACGTTGAAGTAAGCGTGGAGGAGTGGTACTCACTAGGGTAGGATGGCAATGTGTCGTTCCTAGTGAAGAAGTTACCGGGGTAGAATGACTGAGATGTTGTTCCCGGTAGGGCATGAGCGATATGCCCATAACCCGGAAAGAGGATTGAGGATATTAGATGAGTATTATACGAATCGCACGTCATGGTTGCGGTTGTTATATGTAATATGCATGCGTGCAGGAATTGATGGGACGCGGATAGCGAATAAATGAATGTGTAGGATATTGACTAATGGATGGATGGTTTAGTGTGAGTGTATATGTTTAAGTGTATTGGATGTGGTGAGAATTTATTATTACGCACCGTAGTGAAAAGCTGTAGAATATAGGCATTCGGTACTTGTGTATTTCTATATATGTATATATATATATATATATATATATATATATATATATATATATTTATATATATATATATATATATATATATATATATATATATATATATATATATATCTTATGCCCTGATTATTATGATAATGTTTCTCACCCTTCTGTTGTTTTATGATGCCCTGCGAGGCATTGCAGATTAGGAGTCGCTGGAGGTTTTCCTTTGGAGTATAGTTCTATTCCCTCATTTCGGTCGCTCTGATATGTAACTTTGGGTAGATAGGCTTGTTGATTGCCTTAATGATGTTTTGTTTGTATGTGAATAGAGTTGTGAACAACCAGATGCCATGTAATTACGTTTTGTCATGTCTTAAGTGAATACATATATGTTTTAGTCTTCCGCTTTAAGAGAAAACATGAATATGTAATTTCGAAGAATCATGCGTTTATTTTTAGTTGAGATTTACCCCTTTTGAGT
>CAWUDS030002479.1:780000-787500 GCA_963859935.3 Lathyrus sativus
GAATCGAATATTCAGCAGATCCTCCACGGGATCAAGTACTCAGCAGATTCTCCACGGAATCAAATACTCTAACCAATCCTCCACGGGATTACATGTTATGACCGATTCTCCGAGGAATCACACAATGCAACCGATTCTCCAAGGAATCAAATATAACCATCGTATCATACGAGGTTCTGCAAATCCTCCGAGGGATCAATCGACACAAAAATGCATACTATGCTCACAAACATATTCATTGCATTTATCATATACATAGCATATATCTATCATGCATTCACATTATACACCATTCCACACATGGTTTACACACATATCAGCCTATCAATGCATTTCTATTCAATTCGAGCAAATACACAAGATTATCAAATATGCAAGATTTATCATTTACTCTACAATCTAGGATTCACGCCTTTCGGCCACCCACAGCACAACATGTTGAAACAGTTCACACATCAATCATTCATATAGGCATTAATCATAATTGAATCAATCAAACATCATGCCATGAACAAACAGCAAAACAAATAACACTGCCAGGTTCGCCAACCTTCGCCTGGCGAAGCCACGCAGCGAATGCTCGCTGGCCTTCGCCTAGCGAACTCCCCAGCGAAGTCCCCTGGGAGTAATTCTGGAATTACTCGCTGAGGCTCGCTACCCACTCGCCTAGCGAACCTTCGCCAACTCACCTCGCCTGGCGAACTTGCCAGCGAATACAGGGTATTAGCTTCTGACTTGCTTCGCTACAGCTCGCTGGGCTTCGCCTGGCGAAGCTTCGCTGCCATTCGCCTGGCGAACTTGCGAAGACAGAACTTCCATGGCTGTCTCAAAGCCCAAATTCCACACATCCAACCGATTAAATCCAAACCAATCACAGTAGCACAACCCAACCATCACCCGACTAAACCACATCGTCTAATCCGATTTCTAACCGATTAAAACTTCGTTCTACTCACAAAACCAACTTCTAACCTAAGTGGAAAAAGAGTAGAAACTCTACAAAATCCACACACATACACATACAATCATATACATTAAAGAGATGATGGAGTTTCACACCCTTACCGATCGATTGCAAGCTTTGGTGATGATTCCTCGATGATTTCTAGGTTTTCCTCTCCACTTTCTCTTCTCTTCTCTTTTCCTCTTTTCTTTCTCTTGTTTTTCTTCTTATGTTACTATCTTCTTCCTTTTTCCTCTCTTATTCTATTTCTATCTCTATTTCTTTCCTCTCAAATTCTTTCCAACACTTATCAATCAATTCTTACACTAAAGTGCTAAATGTCTAAAATGCCCTTTTTACTCTAATTCCCCGAAAACTCTCCGAATCGGTAAAATAGATAAAATAAGCAAACACCACATAGCAATATATAATTTCTCAATTTAAACAAACATCAATTAAATAAATTAAAAGACTCAACAATTAATGGGAATTCAGAATCGGGGCGTTACAACTCTCCCCCACTTTAGAAATTTTCGTCCTCGAAAATATCACCTGATTCAAACAACTCTGGATGCGATTCTCGCATCTTGCTCTCCAATTCCCAAGTCATGTTGCCTTCCGCGGCACCTCCCCAGGACACTTTCACAAGCGCAATATCCTTGCCTCTTAGTTCCTTAACTTCACGGTCCAAAATACTAACCGGTAAAACTTCAACTGTAAGGTTATCTCTTACTTCCACTTCATCCATCGGGATCACATGTGACGGATCCGGAACATACTTCCGAAGTTGCGAGACATGGAATACATCATGCAAATTCGAAAGATTCGGAGGCAACGCCATACGATAAGCCACAGCACCAACTCGTGCGACAATCTGATACGGACCAATAAAACGAGAAGTCAACTTTCTCGACTTCAAAGCACGACCCACACCCGTAACCGGTGTAACTCTCAAAAACACATGGTCGCCCTCTTGAAACTCGAGATCCTTTCTCCTTTTATCATGATAACTTTTCTGTCTATTCTGAGAAGCTCTCATCTTTTCCCGAATAAATTTCACCTTTTCCGTCGTTTGCTGTACCATTTCAGGACCAACTACCGACTTTTCACCTGTCTCATGCCAACACAGAGGTGTTCGACATCTCCGACCATATAAAGCCTCAAATGGCGCCATACCGATACTCGAATGGAAACTGTTATTATAGGTGAACTCGATCAACGCTAAATAACTGTCCCATGCACCACCTTGTTCAAGCACACAAGCACGCAACAAATCTTCTAACGATTGAATCGTCCTCTCGGTTTGACCATCCGTTTGCGGATGATATGCTGAACTCAATCTCAACTTAGAACCCAAGGCACCTTGCAAACTCTCCCAAAATCTTGAAGTAAATCTAGGATCTCTATCCGACACAATACTCTTAGGAACTCCATGAAGCTTCACAATAGTGCCAACATAAATCTCGGCCAACCTTTCCAAAGAATAAGTAATATCAATCGGAATAAAATGAGCCGATTTAGTAAGCCTATCAACAATCACCCAAATAGCATTATGTCCTCTTTGCGTATTCGGCAATCCCGTAACAAAATCCATCGATATACTATCCCATTTCCATTCCGGAATATCCAACGGTTGCATCAATCCACTAGGCTTCTGATGCTCCACCTTAGACTTCTGACAAGTCAAACACGAGTACACAAAACGAGCAACATCGCTTTTCATTCCAGACCACCAAAAGATCTTCTTCAAATCCTGATACATCTTATTCGCTCCCGGATGAATACTTAAGTTACTCCGATGTCCCTCTTCCAATATCATCTTTTTCAAATCCGCGTCATCGGGAATACAAATACGACCTCGAAACCTCAAAACTCCCAATTCATCAACTTTGAAATCTTCATTTCCATTCGTCATCAAATCCACAAATTTCAAATCCAACTTTTGCTTTTCACACACTGTAGTAAGGAAATCATTCGTGACATGCAACATACCAAGCTTCACACTACTCGGCGTTAACTCACAAACCAAACTCAAATCTCTAAAGTTCTCCAAGAGTTCCCACTCTCTAACCATCAAAGTAGACACGTGCAACGACTTCCGACTTAAGGCATCGGCTACCACATTCGCCTTACCCGGATGATAATTTAAACCAAAATCATAGTCCTTCAAAAGTTCTAGCCATCTCCTTTGCCTCATATTCAATTCCTTTTGATCAAACAAATACTTCAAACTCTTGTGATCGCTAAAAACTTCAAATCTTGCACCATAAAGATAGTGCCTCCAAATTTTCAAAACGAACACCACGGCCGCTAACTCCAAATCATGAGTAGGGTAATTCTTTTCATGCACTCTCAACTGCCTAGAAGCATACGCCACGACCTTCCCATCTTGCATTAATACACCACCCAATCCTGACAAAGAAGCATCACAATAAACCACAAAAGGTTCCGTAGGATTCGGCAAAATCAAAACTGGCGCTGACGTTAACCTTCTCTTTAATTCCATGAAACCCTCTTCACAATTAACATCCCAAATAAAGGCCTTTCCTTTACAAGTCAACTGCGTTAACGGGAGTGCTAACTTCGAAAATCCTTCGATAAACCTCCGGTAGTAACCGGCCAAGCCCAAAAAGCTTCGAATTTCCGTAACCGATCTTGGAGTCTCCCATTGCATTACCGCATCGATCTTGGATGGATCCACACTAATACCATTGCCGGAAATAATATGTCCAAGAAAACTCACCTCCGACAACCAAAACTCACACTTAGACAACTTTGCGTACAACTTCTTACCTTTCAAAATCCGCAACACAATCCTTAAATGTTCTTCGTGTTCCTCTCGAGACTTAGAATAAATCAAAATGTCATCGATAAACACTACCACAAAACGATCCAACTGCTCGTGGAAGATACGGTTCATATATTCCATGAAAACACCCGGCGCATTAGAAACTCCGAATGGCATCACCGTATACTCGTAGTGACCATATCGTGTTCTAAAAGCCGTCTTCGAAATATCTTCTTCCTTAACCCGAATCTGGTGATAACCGGATCTCAAATCAATCTTACTAAAAACACGGGCTCCAACCAATTGATCCATCAGATCATCAATTCTTGGAAGCGGATACTTGTTCTTAATTGTCACCTTATTCAACTGCCGATAATCAATACACAATCGCATACTACCATCCTTCTTCTTCACCAACAATACCGGCGCACCCCAAGGAGAAACACTTGGTCTTACAAATCTCTTATCCAACAAATCATTCAACTGCTTCTTCAATTCCACCAACTCCGATGCCGACATCCGATACGGGGCCATCGAAATCGGTCTAGTACCCGGAACTAGATCAATAGAAAATTCAACCTCTCTCTTTGGCGGCACATCCGCAACATCTTCCGGAAACACTTCAGGAAATTCACAAACCACAGGAAACACGTCGAGCTCAACTTTGCTCTCCACCGACAACGATGCAAACAAACCAAACAACTGAGCTTCGTCCGCTAAAAGTTTCTTCAACTCTTTAGTGGAAGGAAAACTCTCGTTTTCACCATCTTCCAAAGAAGGAAACCTTACCAACTTGTGATAGCAATCCAAATGAACTCTATTAAATTGCAACCAATTCATACCCAAGATTACGTCCAAACTTTCCAATGGCAAACACACTAAATCCATAACGAAGTCCTTACCATACATGGTCAAAGGACAACTTGCACACACCAAAGAAGTAGTTACCGACCCCGAAGCGGGAGTCCCAATAACCATACCACCACTCAAAGAAACCATACACAAATCCAACCGCTTAGCACACGCAAGAGAAATGAACGAGTGAGTCGCTCCAGTATCAATAATAGCAACTAAAGGCATATCATTAATAAAGCATGTACCTTTAATCAAACGATCTGCCGCATTAGTGGCGTCTGAACCTGCTAATGCGAATACTTTTCCGCCCGCCGGAGCTTGCTTCGGTTTGGTACAATTCGGGCTAATGTGACCCACCTCGCCACAATTAAAACACTTCACAGCATTCTTTCTACACTCTGCTGCATCATGACCAAAGAGTCCACAGTTGGAACACTTCGTCTTGAACTTTCCACAATCATAAGACTTGTGGCCCATCACGCCACACTTAAAACATTTGATCGCACCGGAACCTCCTCCGGGTCTCCTATCAAAGTTTCCCCTATGTTTGCCCTTATCAGCAGGCGTCACATAAGGTCCGCTTCGCACTTGCTGCTTCCCTCTCCTCTCGCTCAAACCCTTATAATGAGTAGAACGAGCTCTACTATCTTCTTCATAAATTCTACAACACTCAGTCAAATCCGAAAATCTTCGTATCCTTTGATAACCCACCGCTTGCTTTATCTCTGGACGCAAGCCATTTTCATACTTGATACATTTGGAAAATTCCGCCGTAATCGCATCATAGTGAGGGTGAAACTTCACTAACTCCGTAAACTTAGCGGTGTAGTCCACCACCGACATATTACCTTGTTTCAATTCCAGAAATTCCATTTCTCTCTTCCCTTTAACACTTTCGGGATAATACTTCCTTAGAAACTCAGCACGAAATGAATCCCACGTAATCTCCTCGTCGTCGACCTCAAGAACTTGCCTCATGCTGACCCACCAGTCATCGGCCTCTTCTCTCAGCATGTGAGTCCCTAGTCTCACTTTATTCCCTTCAGCACAATCCATCACCCTAAAAATTCTCTCAATCTCCTTTAACCATATCTGAGCACCATCCGGATCAAATCTCCCTTTAAACACCGGTGGTTGGTTCTTCCTGAACTCATCATTCGCATTCACGTTAGGTGCACCCTGCACAGCTCTGGCCATAGCCTCTAACGCCGCTGCCATAGCATTGTCATTACGACCTGCCATATTCTGAGGATTCCCAAAAATCAACAAGGTTAAACAACCGTTCAACCAACACGACAACAAGACAGACACGACTGACTCAACACTGGCTCTGATACCACTTAATGTAACACCCCCTTCCTATACCCCAAATAAATTAGATAAATCAATTAGGCACATAGAAAATTTATTTCATCAGAGTTTGATTAAAACATGGTATAAAAGAGGCGCATCACATTATCATGAAATTAAACACATACGATACCTGCTCAAAATAGATATGCAACAATGGGTAACCCACATCTCAATATTTAGAATAAAAGCGGAAACATCCAAATATTGAATCAATCATATTCATAAAGGTATATACAACTAACAGTTAATTCATGCTTTACAACATATCCACAGCAGATACATACACATATGTATCACAAAAGAATCAAAACAAATGTAACTCCAAAAGAGTCAAAGACTTCCTAACTACCCAGATGTTACATATCAGAGCCATCGACCAAAAGAAATGAAGACATCGCTTCACAAAAAGAACCTCCAGCTTCCTACTCTGCAATGCCTCATAGAGCATTAGAAAACAGCAGAAGGGTGAGAAACAACATCATAACAGTTAATGCATAAAATTGTATATATACATATACTCATATTGGTACAAGTTATACTCAAATTATGTTCTCACCACATTAAGCATATACAAATAATCATGTCTCTACACATACACATGAACATTCACTATATTTCCTCCAAACAATCACATATAACATACACAGTTATATTCACACAACCAATGCATCATACACAGATGACTCATGCAACTCATAGAGACCGACACACGACCCTATGCAGATGCAAATGCGGTACCGACTCATTCAACAAATTCCCTAAGGAATCGAGTATTCAGCAGATCCTCCACGGGATCAAGTACTCAGCAGATTCTCCACGGAATCAAATATTCATCAGATTCTCCACGGAATCGAATATTCAGCAGATCCTCCACGGGATCAAGTACTCAGCAGATTCTCCACGGAATCAAATACTCTAACCAATCCTCCACGGGATTACATGTTATGACCGATTCTCCGAGGAATCACACAATGCAACCGATTCTCCAAGGAATCAAATATAACCATCGTATCATACGAGGTTCTGCAAATCCTCCGAGGGATCAATCGACACAAAAATGCATACTATGCTCACAAACATATTCATTGCATTTATCATATACATAGCATATATCTATCATGCATTCACATTATACACCATTCCACACATGGTTTACACACATATCAGCCTATCAATGCATTTCTATTCAATTCGAGCAAATACACAAGATTATCAAATATGCAAGATTTATCATTTACTCTACAATCTAGGATTCACGCCTTTCGGCCACCCACAGCACAACATGTTGAAACAGTTCACACATCAATCATTCATATAGGCATTAATCATAATTGAATCAATCAAACATCATGCCATGAACAAACAGCAAAACAAATAACACTGCCAGGTTCGCCAACCTTCGCCTGGCGAAGCCACGCAGCGAATGCTCGCTGGCCTTCGCCTAGCGAACTCCCCAGCGAAGTCCCCTGGGAGTAATTCTGGAATTACTCGCTGAGGCTCGCTACCCACTCGCCTAGCGAACCTTCGCCAACTCACCTCGCCTGGCGAACTTGCCAGCGAA
>CAWUDS030002479.1:822500-832500 GCA_963859935.3 Lathyrus sativus
GCACGCGCGCAAACATTCACACACACGCACGAACACACACAGACATGCGTACACACACACACACACGTACATGTACACACATGCACGAGCACACACACACACACACACACATACACACACAAACACGCACGTGCGCACACATTCACACACACGCACGCACACACACAGACATGCACACACACACACGTACACACACAGACACGCATGTGCACACACGCACACACTCATACACACGCAGGCACGCACATACACAGACATGCACATGCATACACATACACACAAACATGCACACGCACACACACACACACAGACATGCACACGCGCACACACACACACTCACACACAAACACACACGCGCGCGCACACGCTCACACACAAACACGCACCCGCGCACACTCACACACACACACGCACACACACAGACATGCACACACACACAAACACGCAAGCGCACACACATTCACACACGCACACACACACGCACGCACACACACACAAACACGCACGCACACACACACACACACACAAACACGCACGCGCGCACACGCACACGCACACACGCAGACACACAGACATACACACAAGCACGCGCGCACACACACAGACATACACGCACGCGCGCACACACTCACACACAAACACACACGCGCGCACACACTCAAGCACACGCACGCACACACACAGACATGCACACACACACACAAACACACGCGCGCGCACACATTCACACACGCACGCACACACACACGCACGCGCGCACACACAAACACGCACGCGCGCGTACACAAACACGCACGCGCGCACACACGCACACATACACACACACACAGAGACACACACACACACACACACACACACACACACACACACACAAACACGCACGCGCGCACACGCTCACACACACACACGCACACACACAGACACGCACACACACACACACTTACACACAAACACGCACGCGCACACGCTCACACACACACACACACACACTCACACACAAACACGCACGCGCACACACACCCACATACGCACACACAAAAACATGCACGCGCACACACATTCACACACACGTACGCACACACACAGACATGCACACACACACACACACGTAGACACACAGACACGCACGCGTACACACACACACACACGCACACACACACACATACAAACAAACAAACACGCACGCGCGCACACATTCGCACACACGCACGCACACACACAGACATGCACACACACACACGTACACACAGAGACACGCACGCACACACACACACACAAACACGCACACGCGCACGCGCACACTTTCACACACACACACACACCCAGACATGCACACACACACACGTACACACACAGACCCGCACGCGCGCACACACACACACACACTCACTCACACACACACGCACGCGCGCACATATTCACACACACACACACACACACATACACACACACAAACACGCACGCGCACACACACTCACACACACGCACGCACACACACAGACATGCACACGCATACACACGCACACACATACACACAAACATGCACACGCACACACACACACGCACACACACAGACACACAGACATGCACACAAACACGCACACACATTCACACACGCACACACACACGCACGCACACACACACAAACACGCACGCACACACACACACACACACACACACACAAACACGCACGCGCGCACACGCACACGCACACACGCAGACACACAGACATACACACAAGCACGCGCGCACACACACAGACATACACGCACGCGCGCACACACTCACACACAAACACACACGCGCGCACACACTCAAGCACACGCACGCACACACACAGACATGCACACACACACACAAACACACGCGCGCGCACACATTCACACACGCACGCACACACACACGCACGCGCGCACACACAAACACGCACGCGCGCGTACACAAACACGCACGCGCGCACACACGCACACATACACACACACACAGAGACACACACACACACACACACACACACACACACACACACACACACAAACACGCACGCGCGCACACGCTCACACACACACACGCACACACACAGACACGCACACACACACACTTACACACAAACACGCACGCGCACACGCTCACACACACACACACACACACTCACACACAAACACGCACGCGCACACACACCCACATACGCACACACAAAAACATGCACGCGCACACACATTCACACACACGTACGCACACACACAGACATGCACACACACACACACACGTAGACACACAGACACGCACGCGTACACACACACACACACGCACACACACACACATACAAACAAACAAACACGCACGCGCGCACACATTCGCACACACGCACGCACACACACAGACATGCACACACACACACACGTACACACAGAGACACGCACGCACACACACACACACAAACACGCACACGCGCACGCGCACACTTTCACACACACACACACACCCAGACATGCACACACACACACGTACACACACAGACCCGCACGCGCGCACACACACACACACACTCACTCACACACACACGCACGCGCGCACATATTCACACACACACACACACACACATACACACACACAAACACGCACGCGCACACACACTCACACACACGCACGCACACACACAGACATGCACACGCATACACACGCACACACATACACACAAACATGCACACGCACACACACACACGCACACACACAGACACACAGACATGCACACGCACACGCACACACACACACACACTCACACACAAACACGCACGCGCGCGCACACGCTCACGCACGCACACACACACACACACGCGCGCGCGCGCACACGCTCACACACAAACACGCACCCGCGCACACACTCACACACACGCACGCACACACACAGACATGCACACACACACAAACACGCAAGCGCACGCACATTCACACACGCACACACACACGCACACACACACACACACTCACACACAAACACGCACGCGCGCACACACACACATACACACACACACACGCGCACACTCACACACAAACACGCACGCGCGCACACGCTCACACGCACGCACGCGCACACACACACAGACATGCACACACACACAAACACACACGCGCGCACACATTCACACACGCACGCACACACACACGCACGCGCGCACACACAAACACGCACGCACGCGCACACACACACACACAGACACACACAAACACGCACGCGCGCACACACTCACACACACACACGCACACACACAGACATGCACACGCTCATACACACACACACGCACACACGCACACACACACACACACACACACAAACAAACACACACACATACACACACACGTGCACGCATACACACACACACACACACACAGACATGCACAGACACACACACACACACACACACACACACGTACACACACAGAAATGCACACGCACACACACACACACTCACACACACAGACATAGAAAAAGACACGCAGAGACACACGCAAGCACGCGCACGCTGTAACACCCCCTTCCTATACCCCAAATAAATTAAATAAATCAATTAGGCACATAGAAAATTTATTTCATCAGAGTTTGATTAAAACATGGTATAAAAGAGGCGCATCACATTATCATGAAATTAAACACATACGATACCTGCTCAAAATAGATATGCAACAATGGGTAACCCACATCTCAATATTTAGAATAAAAGCGGAAACATCCAAATATTGAATCAATCATATTCATAAAGGTATATACAACCAACAGTTAATTCATGCTTTACAACATATCCACAGCAGATACATACACATATGTATCACAAAAGAATCAAAACAAACGTAACTCCAAAAGAGTCAAAGACTTCCTAACTACCCAGATGTTACATATCAGAGCCATTGACCAAAAAGAGTGAAGACATCGCTTCACAAAAAGAACCTCCAGCTTCCTACTCTGCAATGCCTCATAGAGCATTAGAAAACAGCAGAAGGGTGAGAAACAACATCATAACAGTTAATGCATAAAATTGTATATATACATATACTCATATTGGTACAAGTTATACTCAAATTATGTTCTCACCACATTAAGCATATACAAATAATCATGTCTCTACACATACACATGAACATTCACTATATTTCCTCCAAACAATCACATATAACATACACAGTTATATTCACACAACCAATGCATCATACACAGATGACTCATGCAACTCATAGAGACCGACACACGACCCTATGCAGATGCAAATGCGGTACCGACTCATTCAACAAATTCCCTAAGGAATCGAGTATTCAGCAGATCCTCCACGGGATCAAGTACTCAGCAGATTCTCCACGGAATCAAATATTCATCAGATTCTCCACGGAATCGAATATTCAGCAGATCCTCCACGGGATCAAGTACTCAGCAGATTCTCCACGGAATCAAATACTCTAACCAATCCTCCACGGGATTACATGTTATGACCGATTCTCCGAGGAATCACACAATGCAACCGATTCTCCAAGGAATCAAATATAACCATCGTATCATACGAGGTTCTGCAAATCCTCCGAGGGATCAATCGACACAAAAATGCATACTATGCTCACAAACATATTCATTGCATTTATCATATACATAGCATATATCTATCATGCATTCACATTATACACCATTCCACACATGGTTTACACACATATCAGCCTATCAATGCATTTCTATTCAATTCGAGCAAATACACAAGATTATCAAATATGCAAGATTTATCATTTACTCTACAATCTAGGATTCACGCCTTTCGGCCACCCACAGCACAACATGTTGAAACAGTTCACACATCAATCATTCATATAGGCATTAATCATAATTGAATCAATCAAACATCATGCCATGAACAAACAGCAAAACAAATAACACTGCCAGGTTCGCCAACCTTCGCCTGGCGAAGCCACGCAGCGAATGCTCGCTGGCCTTCGCCTGGCGAACTCCCCAGCGAAGTCCCCTGGGAGTAATTCTGGAATTACTCGCTGAGGCTCGCTACCCACTCGCCTAGCGAACCTTCGCCAACTCACCTCGCCTGGCGAACTTGCCAGCGAATACAGGGTATTAGCTTCTGACTTGCTTCGCTACAGCTCGCTGGGCTTCGCCTGGCGAAGCTTCGCTGCCATTCGCCTGGCGAACTTGCGAAGACAGAACCTCCATGGCTGTCTCAAAGCCCAAATTCCACACATCCAACCGATTAAATCCAAACCAATCACAGTAGCACAACCCAACCATCACCCGACTAAACCACATCGTCTAATCCGATTTCTAACCGATTAAAACCTCATTCTACTCACAAAACCAACTTCTAACCTAAGTGGAAAAAGAGTAGAAACTCTACAAAATCCACACACATACACATACAATCATATACATTAAAGAGATGATGGAGTTTCACACCCTTACCGATCGATTGCAAGCTTTGGTGATGATTCCTCGATGATTTCTAGGTTTTCCTCTCCACTTTCTCTTCTCTTCTCTTTTCCTCTTTTCTTTCTCTTGTTTTTCTTCTTATGTTACTATCTTCTTCCTTTTTCCTCTCTTATTCTATTTCTATCTCTATTTCTTTCCTCTCAAATTCTTTCCAACACTTATCAATCAATTCTTACACTAAAGTGCTAAATGTCTAAAATGCCCTTTTTACTCTAATTCCCCGAAAACTCTCCGAATCGGTAAAAATAGATAAAATAAGCAAAACACCACATAGCAATATATAATTTCTCAATTTAAAACAAACATCAAATAAATAAATTAAAAGACTCAACAATTAATGGGAATTCAGAATCGGGGCGTTACAACTCTCCCCCACTTTAGAAATTTTCGTCCTCGAAAATATCACCTGATTCAAACAACTCTGGATGCGATTCTCGCATCTTGCTCTCCAATTCCCAAGTCATGTTGCCTTCCGCGGCACCTCCCCAGGACACTTTCACAAGCGCAATATCCTTGCCTCTTAGTTTCTTAACTTCACGGTCCAAAATACTAACCGGTAAAACTTCAACTGTAAGGTTATCTCTTACTTCCACTTCATCCATTGGGATCACATGTGACGGATCCGGAACATACTTCCGAAGTTGCGAGACATGGAATACATCATGCAAATTCGAAAGGTTCGGAGGCAACGCCACACGATACGCCACAGCACCAACCCGTGCGACAATCTGATACGGACCAATAAAACGAGAAGTCAACTTTCTCGACTTCAAAGCACGACCCACACCCGTAACCGGTGTAACTCTCAAAAACACATGGTCGCCCTCTTGAAACTCGAGATCCTTTCTCCTTTTATCATGATAACTTTTCTGTCTATTCTGAGAAGCTCTCATCTTTTCCCGAATAAATTTCACCTTTTCCGTCGTTTGCTGTACCATTTCAGGACCAACTACCGACTTTTCACCTGTCTCATGCCAACACAGAGGTGTTCGACATCTCCGACCATATAAAGCCTCAAATGGCGCCATACCGATACTCGAATGGAAACTGTTATTATAGGTGAACTCAATCAACGCTAAATAACCGTCCCACGCACCACCTTGTTCAAGCACACAAGCACGCAACAGATCTTCTAACGATTGAATCGTCCTCTCGGTTTGACCATCCGTTTGCGGATGATATGCCGAACTCAATCTCAACTTAGAACCCAAGGCACCTTGCAAACTCTCCCAAAATCTTGAAGTAAATCTAGGATCTCTATCCGACACAATACTCTTAGGAACTCCATGAAGCTTCACAATAGTGCCAACATAAATCTCGGCTAACCTTTCCAAAGAATAAGTAATATCAATCGGAATAAAGTGAGCCGATTTAGTAAGCCTATCAACAATCACCCAAATAGCATTATGTCCTCTTTGCGTATTCGGCAATCCCGTAACAAAATCCATCGATATACTATCCCATTTCCATTCCGGAATATCCAACGGTTGCATCAATCCACTAGGCTTCTGATGCTCCACCTTAGACTTCTGACAAGTCAAACACGAGTACACAAAACGAGCAACATCGCTTTTCAATCCAGACCACCAAAAGATCTTCTTCAAATCCTGATACATCTTATTCGCTCCCGGATGAATACTTAAGTTACTCCGATGTCCCTCTTCTAATATCATCTTTTTCAAATCCGCGTCATCGGGAATACAAATACGACCTCGAAACCTCAAAACTCCTAATTCATCAACTTTGAAATCTTCGTTCCCATTCGTCATCAAATCCACAAATTTCAAATCCAACTTTTGCTTTTCACACACTGTAGTAAGGAAATCATTCGTGACATGCAACATACCAAGCTTCACACTACTCGGCGTTAACTCACAAACCAAACTCAAATCTCTAAAGTTCTCCAAGAGTTCCCACTCTCTAACCATCAAAGTAGACACGCAACGACTTCCGACTTAAGGCATCGGCTACCACATTCGCCTTACCCGGATGATAATTTAAACCAAAATCATAGTCCTTCAAAAGTTCTAGCCATCTCCTTTGCCTCATATTCAATTCCTTTTGATCAAACAAATACTTCAAACTCTTGTGATCGCTAAAAACTTCAAATCTTGCACCATAAAGATAGTGCCTCCAAATTTTCAAAACGAACACCACGGCCGCTAACTCCAAATCATGAGTAGGGTAATTCTTTTCATGCACTCTCAACTGCCTAGAAGCATACGCCACGACCTTCCCATCTTGCATTAATACACCACCCAATCCTGACAAAGAAGCATCACAATAAACCACAAAAGGTTCCGTAGGATTCGGCAAAATCAAAACTGGCGCTGACGTTAACCTTCTCTTTAATTCCATGAAACCCTCTTCACAATTAACATCCCAAATAAAGGCCTTTCCTTTACAAGTCAACTGCGTTAACGGGAGTGCTAACTTCGAAAATCCTTCGATAAACCTCCGGTAGTAACCGGCCAAGCCCAAAAAGCTTCGAATTTCCGTAACCGATCTTGGAGTCTCCCATTGCATTACCGCATCGATCTTGGATGGATCCATACTAATACCATTGTCGGAAATAATATGTCCAAGAAAACTCACCTCCGACAACCAAAACTCACACTTAGACAACTTTGCGTACAACTTCTTACCTTTCAAAATCCGCAACACAATCCTTAAATGTTCTTCGTGTTCCTCTCGAGACTTAGAATAAATCAAAATGTCATCGATAAACACTACCACAAAACGATCCAACTGCTCGTGGAAGATACGGTTCATATATTCCATGAAAACACCCGGCGCATTAGAAACTCCGAATGGCATCACCGTATACTCGTAGTGACCATATCGTGTTCTAAAATCCGTCTTCGAAATATCTTCTTCCTTAACCCGAATCTGGTGATAACCGGATCTCAAATCAATCTTACTAAAAACATGGGCTCCAACCAATTGATCCATCAAATCATCAATTCTTGGAAGCGGATACTTGTTCTTAATTGTCACCTTATTCAACTGCCGATAATCAATACACAGTCGCATACTACCATCCTTCTTCTTTACCAACAATACCGGCGCACCCCAAGGAGAAACACTTGGTCTTACAAATCTCTTATCCAACAAATCATTCAACTGCTTCTTCAATTCCACCAACTCCGATGCCGACATCCGATACGGGGCCATCGAAATCGGTCTAGTACCCTGAACTAGATCAATAGAAAATTCAACCTCTCTCTTTGGCGGCACATCCGCAACATCTTCCGGAAACACTTCAGGAAATTCACAAACCACAGGAAACACGTCGAGCTCAACTTTGCTCTCCCCTAACAACGATGCAAACAAACCAAACAACTGAGCTTCGTCCGCTAAAAGTTTCTTCAACTCTTTAGTGGAAAGAAAACTCTCGTTTTCACCATCTTCCAAAGAAGGAAACCTTACTAACTTGTGATAGCAATCCAAATGAACTCTATTAAATTGCAACCAGTTCATACCCAAGATTACGTCCAAACCTTCCAATGGCAAACACACTAAATCCATAACGAAGTCCTTACCATACATGGTCAAAGGACAACTTGCACACACCAAAGAAGTAGTTACCGACCCCGAAGCGGGAGTCCCAATAACCATACCACTACTCAAAGAAACCATACACAAATCCAACCGCTTAGCACACGCAAGAGAAATGAACGAGTGAGTCGCTCCAGTATCAATAATAGCAACTAAAGGCATATCATTAATAAAGCATGTACCTTTAATCAAACGATCTGCCGCATTAGTGGCGTCTGAACCTGCTAATGCGAATACTTTTCCGCCCGCCGGAGCTTGCTTCGGTTTGGTACAATTCGGGCTAATGTGACCCACCTCGCCACAATTAAAACACTTCACAGCATTCTTTCTACACTCTGCTGCATCATGACCAAAGAGTCCACAGTTGGAACACTTCGCCTTGAACTTTCCACAATCATAAGACTTGTGGCCCATCACGCCACACTTAAAACATTTGATCGCACCGGAACCTCCTCCGGGTCTCCTATCAAAGTTTCCCCTATGTTTGCCCTTATCAGCAGGCGTCACATAAGGTCCGCTTCGTACTTGCTGCTTCCCTCTCCTCTCGCTCAAACCCTTATAATGAGTAGAACGAGCTCTACTATCTTCTTCATAAATTCTACAACACTCAGTCAAATCCGAAAATCTTCGTATCCTTTGATAACCCACCGCTTGCTTTATCTCTGGACGCAAGCCATTTTCATACTTGATACATTTGGAAAATTCCGCCGTAATCGCATCATAGTGAGGGTGAAACTTCACTAACTCCGTAAACTTAGCGGTGTAGTCCACCACCGACATATTACCTTGTTTCAATTCCAGAAATTCCATTTCTCTCTTCCCTTTAACACTTTCGGGATAATACTTCCTTAGAAACTCAGCACGAAATAAATCCCACGTAATCTCCTCGTCGTCGACCTCAAGAACTTGCCTCATGCTGACCCACCAGTCATCGGCCTCTTCTCTCAGCATGTGAGTCCCTAGTCTCACCTT
>CAWUDS030002479.1:845000-847500 GCA_963859935.3 Lathyrus sativus
CTCACGTACACACACCCACACGCACACACACACACACACACACACACATACAAAACACGCGCGCGCACACACAGACTCGCACGCGTGCACACGCTCACACACACGCACGCACACACACAGACATGCACATACACACAAACACGCACGCACGCACATATTCACACACACACACACACACAGACATGCACACACGCACACACACACGTACACACACAGACACGCACACACACACACACACACACACACAAACACACACTCGCGCACCCATTCACACACACGCACGCACACACACAGACATACACACACACACACGTACACACACAGACCCACACACGCACACACACACACACATACACAAACACGCACGCACACACACAGGCATGCACACACACACACACACAAGCGTACATACACACACACGCACGCGCACACACACACACACACATACACACACAAACACTGAGACACACAAACACACACGCGCGCACACACTCGCACACACGCACGCACACACACAGACATGCACACGCGCACACACACACACACACACACTTACACACAAACACGCACGCGCGCACACGCTTACACACACACTCACACACGCACACACAAACACGCACACGTGCACACACCCACACACCCACACACGCACACACACACACACACACACAAACATGCACACACACACAAACCAGCACGCGCGCACACATTCACACACACACACACACACAGACATGCACACACATACACACACGTACACACACACACGCACACACACACAAACACACACGCGCGCACATACACACACTCACACACAAACACGCACGCGCGCACACACACACTCACACAAACACGCACGGGCGCACACACTCACACACACGCACGCACACACACAGACATGCATACACACACGCATGTACACACACACGTACACACACAGACCCGCACGAGCACACACACACACACTCACACACACAAACACGCACGTGCACACACATTCACACACACGCACGCACACACACAGACATGCACGCACACACACACACAGACACACACACGTAAACACACAGACAGGCACACACGCACACACGCACACACACAAACACCCCCCCCCCCACACACACACACAAACACGCAGGCGCGCACACATTCACACACACACACGCACACACACAGACATGCACACACACATACACACGTACACACACAGACACGCACGCACACACACACACACACACACACACACACACACACACACACACGCGCGCGCACACACACACACACACACACACACAAACACGCACGTGCGCACACACAAACACGCACGCGTGCACACACTCACACATACGCACGCGCACACACACAGACATGCACACACACACAAACACGCACGCGCGCACACATTCACACACACACGCACACACACAGACATGCACACAGACGCACACACACACGTACACACACAGACACGCACGCACACACACACAAACACGCACTCGCGCACACATTCACACACACGTACGCACACAGACAGAGATGCACACACACACACACACACACGTACACACACAGACCCGCACGCGCACACACACACACACACAAACACGCACGCGCGCACACATTTACACACATACACACACACACATAGACATGCACACACACACACACATGTACACTCATAGACACGCACGCGCACACACACACACACACTCACACACACAGACACAGAAAAAGACACGCAGAGACACATGCAAGCACAAACACTCCCCCGCACACGCAGACACGCATGCGCGCAGGCACACAGTCACACACACACACACGCACACACGCACACACACACACACAGTCACCAGCACACGCACACACGCACACACACGCACACGCACACGCACATGCACATGCTCACACACGCATACACAGGCACACGCACACACACACGCACACGCACAAGCACACGCACACGCACACACATACACACACGCATGCACACACACAAAAACACGCACGCCCGCACACATTCACACACAGGCACGCACACACACATGCATGCACACACACACACACACACACACGTACACACACATACACGCACGCGCACACACACACACACACTCAGACACACAGACAAAGAAAAAGACACGCAGAGATACATGCAAGCACGCGCACGCCCCAGCACACGCACGCGCGCATGCGCGCAGGCTCACAGTCACACACACACACACACACCCGCACACACACACACACGCACACACACACACACACACATGCACACACACACAGACACACACCCACACACACACGTACACACGTGCACACACCCATACACTCGCACACACAGACATGCGCGCACACAGTCACACACACACACGCACACACACACACACACACACAAACACGCATGCGCGCACACACACACACAAACACATACACAATCACACATACACGCGCGCGCACGCACACACACTCTCACACACAAACATGCACGTGCGCACACACTCAC
>CAWUDS030002479.1:952500-955000 GCA_963859935.3 Lathyrus sativus
CAGACACGCACACACACGCACGCACGCGCACATACATTCAGACACGCACACACGCGCGCGCCACACACACGCGCGCGCACACACTCACACACACGCACGCACACACACAGACATGCACACACACAAACACGAACGCGCACACACATTTTTACACACACACACACACGCACGCACGCACACACACACGTACGCGCGCACACACACAGAGGCACACACACACAGACACACACACACACACATACACACACACACACAAACGAGCGCGCACGCGCTCTCACAAATAAACACGCACGCGCGCACACACTCACACATACGCACGCACACACACAGACATGCACACGCGCACAAACACACACACACGCACACACACACACACACACACACACACACACCACAAACACGCATGCGCGCACACACACGCACGCACGCACACATACACACACGCGCGCGCGCACACACTCACACACAAACACGCACGCGCGCACACACTCGCGCACACACACACTGACATGCACACACACACAAACACGCACGCGCACACACGTTCAGACACGCACACACAATCGCACGCACTCACACACGTACGTGCGCACACACAAACACGCACGCGCCCATAAACACACACACACACACACACACACACACACACAAACACGCACGTGCATACACACACACACGCACGCGCGCACACAATCACACACACACGCACGCGCACACACTCACACATGAACGAGCGCACGCACGCACACATTCATACACACGCACGCACACGCACAGACACGCACACACACACAAACACGCACGCGCGCACACATTCGCACACGCACATACACACGCACGCACAGACACACGCACGCGCCACATATAAACACGCACGCGCGCGCACACGCACACACACGCACGCACGCGCATACACACATACGCACACACACACACAGACACACGCACACACACGCACGCACGCGCACACACACATACGCACAGACACACACACACACAGACACACTCACACACACGCACGCACGCACACACGCAGACATGCACACACACACAAACACGAACGCACACACACATTTTTACACACACACGTACGCGCACGCACACACACGTACGCGCACACACACACACACAGACACACACAGAGGCACACACACACACACACACAGACACACACACACACAAACGAGCGCGCGCGCATTCTCACAAATAAACACGCACGCGCGCACACACTCGCACGCACGCACACAGACATGCACACGCGCACAAACACACACACACGCACACAAACACACACACACAAACACGCACGCACGCACACACACGCACGCACGCACACACACACATACACGCGCGTGCGCACACACTCACACACAAACACGCACGCGCGCACACACTCGCACACACGCGCACACACACACACTGACATGCACACACACAAACACGCACGCGCACACACGTTCAGACACGCACACACGCACACACGCACGCACAACAGCGCACGTGCGCACACACACAAACGCACGCGCCCGAGCACACACACACACATACACACGCACACACTCACACAAAAACACGCACGCGCGCACACACTCACACACACGCACGCACGCACACACGCAGACATGCACACACACACAAACACGAACGCACACACACATTTTTACACACACACGTACGCGCACGCACACACACGTACGCGCACACAGACACACACAGAGGCACACACACACACACACACAGACACACACACACACACAAACGAGCGCGCGCGCGCATTCTCACAAATAAACACGCACGCGCGCACACACTCGCACGCACGCACACAGACATGCACACGCGCACAAACACTCACACACGCACACAAACACACACACAAACACGCACGCGCACAGACATGCTCACGCGCACAAACACACTCACACACACACACACACACACACGCGCGCCCGCGCACTCTCACACACAAACAAGCACGCGCACACACACTCACACACACGCACGCACACACACAGACAGGTAAACGCGCACACACACACACACACATACACACACACACACACAAACATGCACGCGCGCACACTCACACACACACACACACACACACACACACACAAAGGAACGCGCGCGCGCACACACACTCACACACACACGCACGCGCGCACACACTCACACACATGCACGCACACACACAGACATGCACACACACACAAACACGCACGCGTGACCACATTCACACACACGCACGCACACACAGAGACATGCACATACATACACACACACACACACACAAACACACACACACACATACACACACACACACACACACACACACACTCACACATAAACACGCACGCGCACACATACACACACACACGCACGCACACGCTCACACACAAACACGCACGCGCGCGCACACTCACGCACACGCACGCACACACACGGACATGCACCCACACACAAACACGCACGCGCGCATACACACACACACACGCACACACAC
>CAWUDS030002479.1:977500-985000 GCA_963859935.3 Lathyrus sativus
TTGGCCCTTAGAGTCGAACATATGTGTACAACTCCGAATACTGTTGCCGCAGTTTCGCCGAATTGTGAGATATGTGGAACGCAAGGACACCAATCCGCCGAATGCAACCTGTTGAATGAAACCAACACTGAGCAAGTGAACTATACCCAAGGGAACCCATTTTCAAACACATATAACCCTGGATGGAGGAATCACCCAAACTTCTCCTACAAAAATAATAACCCTATCCAAAATACCGCACCTCCGAGACAACAAGGTTACCAAGCCCCTAGAACAAATCAACCTATGCAACCTGTACCACCTAGCCCGAGCTTTGAGGAAGTTGTAAAAGATTTTATCGTTGCTCAAAAACAACAAAACAAAGAGTTCATGAACCATAACGTCCATGTTAACGAACTAATTACCAAGTTAGGAACCAAGGTTGATCAAATTATTACTCATAATAAGATGCTTGAAACCCAGATCTCTCAGGTAGCGTTAAACCAAGCCCCACAGACTACACCTGGAGGACAGTTCCCTGGACAACCTCAACAAAACCCGAAAGGGCAAGCTAATGCCATTACTCTACGAAGTGGAACCGCTTATAAGGAACCTTTAAACCCTAGATTAAGTGAGCCCGAAACTTCTGAGAGGAATGAGGAAAAGGAACCAGAGAAGCCTGAAACCCCGGAAAGTCAAGAAAAAGGAGAAGAACCTAAAAATAAAACCTATGTACCGCCACCGCCATACAAACCACCAATACCTTACCCTCAAAGATTAAAGAAAACCCAAATCGATAATCAATATCAAAAATTCGTTAAGGTTATAGAAAAACTTCACGTAGAAATCCCCTTTACAGAAGCCATCACCCAAATACCTTCTTATGCTAAGTTTCTCAAAGACATACTTACAAATAAACGTAGACTCGAAGATCCGAAACCCGTGGAATGTAATTCTATTTCCGAAAATAGGTTAGCAAAGAAAGATAAAGATCCCGGAAATTTTTCCATTCCTTGTGTTTTGGGGAATCATGTCATCGAAAAAGCTTTTCTAGACTTAGGAGCTAGTGTGAGCTTAATGCCTTTAGCAGTTTGTGAGAGATTAAACTTAGGAGAATTACAGCCTACTAAGATGTCACTGCAATTAGCCGATAGATCCGTTAAAAACCCTATAGGCATACTTGAAGACGTCCCTGTTAGGATAGGTCAGTTGTTTATACCTACTGATTTTGTTGTCATGGACATTAAAGAAGATGACGACATACCAATCCTCCTAGGTAGACCGTTCTTATCGACTGCTGGAGCCGTAATAGATGTTAAAAAGGGAAAACTAACTTTTGAGGTAGGTGGCCAGAAGATAGAATTTATATTGTCAAAATTTCTTATGGCACCTGTGATAGGAGATTCTTGTTATGCCTTAGATATCATCGAAGAATGTATTAGGGAATTAGAACAAGAAGAAGAAACTGAATCTATAAAATTGCCATCAACCCTTATTTTGGAAGATGACAATTATAAAACACCCTACATTGATGATAACCTTCACGAATGTTTATCTCTTACCCCAGATCCTATGCCTTGCCCTATAAAACCGACCGTAAAACTTAAGGAACTGCCTAAAAACCTGAGATATGAATTTCTTGATGAAGATATGAACTGTCCAGTTATAGTCAGTGCTACCTTAAACCAAGAAGAAACCGATCGATTATTAGAAGTTTTACGTAGGTACCCCTCAGCCTTAGGATATAAGATCTCTGATCTAAAAGGAATAAGCCCATCCGTATGCATGCATCGGATTTTGCTTGAAGAAGATTCAAAACCTTCTAGAGAACACCAACGTAGAATAAATCCTATAATGAGTACTGTAGTTAAGACTGAAGTTCTTAAATTACTAGAGGCAGGTATAATATATCAGATCTCGGACAGTAAATGGGTGAGTCCTGTGCATGTAGTACCTAAAAAGGGAGGCATCACAGTCGTGCAAAACGAGAAGGGCGAACCTGTAGCAAAAAGAACTGATGGAGGTTGGCGTATGTGCATAGATTATAGAAAATTAAATAAAGCAACTAGGAAGGACCATTTCCCATTACCATTCATAGACCAAATGCTGGAGCGCCTAGCCAGACACTCTTACTTTTGTTATTTAGATGGATATTCAGGATTCTTCCAAATACCTATTCACCCCGAAGATCAAGAAAAAACTACCTTTACATGCCCAGTTGGAACCTTTGCCTATAGAAGAATGCCTTTTGGACTTTGTAATGCTCCTGCAACTTTCCAACGCTGCATGATGTCTATCTTTGCTGATTATTTGGATGGAATCATGGAAGTATTTATGGACGATTTCTCAGTTTGTGGGTCAGATTTCAAAAATTGTCTTGTCAACCTTGAGAAAATCCTGGAGAGATGTGTGGAGGTAAACCTTGTGCTAAATTGGGAAAAATGTCATTTCATGGTCACCGAAGGGATTGTTTTAGGACATATAGTTTCCGAAAAAGGTATAGAGGTAGATAAAGCAAAAATAGAAGTCATAGAGAATCTAAAACCGCCGAAGACTATCAGGGAGATAAGAAGTTTTCTTGGACATGCCGGATTTTACCGACGTTTTATCAAGGATTTCTCCAAAATAACAAAGCCCTTAACTGGTCTTTTAATGAAAGATGCTGAGTTCATCTTCGATGAAAAATGTACTGAAGCATTTAATCTTCTGAAGCAAGCTCTGATTTCAGCACCTATAATGAAACCCCCTGATTGGTCGGAACCGTTTGAGATAATGTGTGACGCCAGTGATTATGCTGTTGGAGCCGTTCTAGGTCAGAGAAAAGATAAGAAGTTACATGTGATTTATTATGCCAGTAGAACCCTAGACGCTGCACAGCTCAACTACGCAACAACCGAAAAAGAGCTCCTAGCTGTAGTTTTTGCAATAGACAAATTTAGATCTTATCTAGTAGGAGCCAAGATTATAGTTTACACCGACCATGCTGCCATTCGTTACTTACTAAGCAAAAAGGATGCCAAGCCTAGGTTACTTCGATGGATTCTATTATTACAAGAGTTTGATTTGGATATCCGTGACAAGAAAGGCACTGATAATGTGGTAGCTGATCACCTATCTAGGCTAGAATACCTGAAACCTGATCCAGTACCCATAAATGACGATTTTGTCTACGATAGACTGATAGCCCAACTAGAAACCATTGAAGATGATAACCCAGACCCTCATGAGCAATTTCATAAATCCTTAGCTATAAGCAATGTACCTTGGTATGCAGATTTTGTTAATTACCTAGCCGCTGACATCATACCCCCTGATCTAAACTACCACCAGAAGAAGAAGTTCTATAGTGATGTGAGAAACTTCTATTGGGACGATCCATTTCTTTTCAAGAGAGGTAAAGATGGCATTTTTCGCCGTTGTGTTCCAGAAGAAGAGGTAAGTAATATAATTGAGCATTGTCACTCTGCACCCTATGGTGGACATGCAAGCACATCTAAGACCTACGCCAAGATTCTTCAAGCTGGCCTATTCTGGCCTACTATGTGGCGTGATGTCCATGCTTTCATTGTCAGGTGTGACAGATGCCAACGCACAGGAAATATTTCAAGACGTAATGAAATGCCGTTAAGAAATATCCAAGAAGTAGAACTCTTCGACGTATGGGGTATAGACTTTATGGGACCGTTCCCACCATCTTTTGGAAATCAGTACATATTAGTAGCTGTTGACTACGTGTCTAAATGGATTGAAGCTATCGCCACACCCACAAACGACACCAGAGTAGTCATCAAATTATTCAAGAATTATATATTTCCCAGGTTTGGAACACCCCGTTTAGTCATAAGTGATGGAGGATCACACTTCATATCGAGAATATTTGATAAACTTTTAAGCAAGTATGGAGTTAAGCATAGAGTAGCAACACCATACCACCCACAGACCAATGGACAAGTGGAAGTATCTAATAGGGAGATAAAACAAATCCTCGAGAAGACTGTCTCTATATCTAGAAAAGATTGGTCGTAGAAACTTCAAGAAGCATTATGGGCCTATAGAACCGCTTTCAAAACTCCTATAGGAACAACCCCTTATCAACTGGTCTATGGAAAATCATGTCACTTACCATTTGAGTTGGAGCATAAGGCCTATTGGGCCATCAAAACTTTGAATTTGGATTACTTGACAGCTGGTGAGAAACGTATCCTTGATATCCACAAATTAGAAGAGCTCAGACAATCTGCCTACGAAAATGCCATCATATACAAAGAAAGAACAAAAGCTTGGCATGACAAAAGAATCATAAGAAGAGACTTCAAAATAGGCGATCCTGTTCTCCTGTTCGATTCTAGGTTACGACTATTTCCAGGTAAACTCCGTTCGAGATGGACTGGCCCTTTCGAAGTATCTAAGATCCTGAGATCCGGTGCTATTGAAATCAAGAACCAAACATGTAAACCGTTCATAGTCAATGGACATAGGTTGAAGCCCTACGAAGGAGGTGACATTCCAACAACATACACCTGCCATACTCTGAGTGATCCACCATATCCTTCCAATGATGTTTAAATATCGGTCGTCGAGCTAATGACGTTAAACAAGCGCTGCATGGGAGGCAACCCATGGTTTTTCTTATTTTTTGTACTTTTTATTTTTACTTTATTTTAATTTGTTTATTTTATTATTATGTCAGGACTCACGATTGAATGTTTTATGTGCTTTCAGGACTTGTTTGCTAACCTTGTACAGAATGCAGAACCCTGATGACATGCACGTGGCCTTTAGAGATGATGCACAGAGAGAGCGTTACTATGTTCACATGAGACGCCCTATGGCTCCTACCAGGTACCCTGACCATGTCTGCATGGATGCCTTGGGGATAGAGCCAAGCGTCAGATTTTTATGCCATCAACTCCAGTGGGACCAGTTTGACGACAGGAACGACACTTATAGGAACTTGACTCTTGAGTTCCTCAGCTCGTTTCATCATGACCCTTGGGCTGGACCCGATGGACTCGCTGTTTTCAGGTTGTTCGGGATTGACTACTCATTCTCTCACAAAGGGTTTGGTGATTTACTAGGTTTCCAGACTACTCCTGATGCTATTCCAGAGACTCCGATGGGGTATTTTATGAGCAGAGAAGTGGAAAAGTTTTGGACTAAAATATCAGGCGGAGGGAGCCAAGATCCTTCTACCCAGTTTTCTCAGGTAATCCACAACCCTGCATTGAGGTACTTCCAGATGATTCTAGCACATTCTTTCCTAGGTTTTCCAGATACAGAGACACTGCTAAGTGAAGAGGAGATTTTCCTACTGTTTTGTGCGACTCAGTCTCGCCCTGTTGCTTGTGGCAACTTTCTACTGAAGGGCCTTGCTAGTGTTGCCAGATCATCAGTAGGAATCATCCATGTCGGTGGGATTGTTACACAGATTGCTACTGCATTGGGTTTGTCTCGCAAGCTATTGCACCTCAGGACCTTCTGCTGCTACACCACCCTGGATATGGATTTTTGTCTTGATAGAGGACTGATGAGGAGGGCTTCTTTTGAGCCCAACATGTTTAGATTGCTGATCGACGGTGAAGCGATACACTACTTTACATTACCAGATCCGCTGATGACCAGTGTCCATGATCCTGCCAATTGGAGTTATGCTCTAGAGGGTTATGGAGAGACTGTCGAAGAGCCGAAATCGCCTCCCGCCGCTGAGTACACTCCTACACCTCTTACTCCCCGAATCACTGTTATGTCTAACAATATGTCTCTGCAGCCACCTGACCTACAAACACAGATTTATGAGCTCCGCAAGGAGACTGCCCTGCTCAAGCAGGAAGTGACAGACTTAGAGTTACAGATGCAGGTTTCTGATCTCACTCATGCCTCAGAGACCGATGCTCTACATCAGGCGATCGACGAGCTTCGGAGGGAGATAGCTGAGATTCGTGGATCAAGCCAGGATAAGAAACCTACCACATGACTCATTCCACCCTGACAGCACTACCCTAGTATTTAACTTCGTTTTATTTATCGCATTTCCACTTTTATATTTTCATGCACTTTGAATTCCTTATATACATATTATGCACTAATTTTTCTTTTTCTTTTTTGATTTTTTAGTATTTTATTTTTTGTCGTGCAAAAGAAAAAAAAAATATAAGACAAAAATATTTTCATTTTCGTCTTTACAAAAAAATATATGCAAGCCTCAAGCCTTGAAAAGAAGAAGAAAACGCTATTCAGACCCCCCGAAGACCAAGGTGCAAGGAAGGCCCAAAAGGAAGATCCAAAACCACAAGGCCCAGGAATTGGCCTTGTGGCGGGCGCCATAGGCCCTGTGGCGGGCGCCACACCGTATCATCACCAAATACGGGATTCAATCCCCATTTCCACCATTTTCATCCCTTTCTTCACCAAAAACCCATTTTTCCAACCTTCCAAATCCTCCTTGAACCCCATTAAAGCTCCCCCATTTCCAAAATACCCTCCATCCATAAAACATATCCAACATCCATTTCCATTTTCATCCATCAAAAACCAAAAAAATCAAAACTTTATCATTCCCCTCATAAACCACTTTTCTACTATTTTCTCTACCTAAGGAGCTTTTCAACAATGGAGTTCAACGGATTTATTCTTCGTGATGGAAGACCGGGCGAAAGGCAACGGAAAATTATTCAGAGGCTTCAAAGTCGAGAAACCCTCTCGACTAGGTACGTCGACGATAACTGTCTGTATGCTTTGGGTATTTATCATAGTGTTTTTAATTTATTAGAATTTCTAGGCTTGCATAATATTTTCATTAATCAGGAACCTACCTATGAGAGGCTGACAACTGAGTTTTTGAGTTCTTTGATATACACTGTCAGTCCTGACACTGCTAGCACTGTCGGTACTGTTATTTTTAGACTGTTTGGAATTGAATATGAATTCAGTACCAATGAGCTAGCAGATTTGTTAGGAATCCCTCATAGGGAAGGTTCGATTTGTGAGGCACCTTTGGATGCTGAATGGTCGGCCGAGGTATTTACCTTCTGGCTAAGGCTTTCAAGTACTTCAATTAATTCTTTTGAAGGGATACTTGCGTCGACCATTCACAACCCGGCCATAAGAGTTTTTAGACTTCTTTTGGCATGTACTATTTTTGGCCGGGAAAGTCCAAACAAGGTTAATGCTCGTGAACTCCTATTTTTGCAAGGATGCCTCACTAGAACCCACATCAATCCGGTCCCATTTATGCTTGCCCACATGACTTTATTTACTAATAAAACAGGACCGATTGTTTTTGGAAGGCTTGTTACGTCTATTGCTCGGGCTCTTGGCCTGAATGATGAGATAGCTACACTTGAACCACTACCTCCTCGCACAATTAATTTAAAATTTCTGAAAGACATGAAATTGTGCCGAACAAGGAGAGAAGGTGGTTATGAGTTGATGGTTCATGGGGTAGCTATCCCATCTGTTGCTTTACCATGCAGTAGACGTACTGATGTACGTGATGAAAGGAACTGGACCTATGATCTTAAT
>CAWUDS030002479.1:1035000-1052500 GCA_963859935.3 Lathyrus sativus
AAACACAAACATAAACACGCACACACACACACACATCACACACACACACACACGCACGTGCACCCCCCCCACACACAGAGACATGCACACACACACACACACACATGCGCGTGCACACACACAAACGCACACACGCACGCACACACACACACACACACACGCATACACACACACACATACACGCGCGCGCGCATACTCACACACAAACACGCACGCGCGCACACACTTGCACACACGCGCGCACACACACAGACATGCACACACAAACAAACATGCACGCGCGCACACATTCACACACACGCACGCACACACACAGACATGCACACACACACACACACACACGTACACACATAGACACGCGCACACACATACACACACACAAACACGCGCACACGCACGCGCGCACACAGACACACATACGCACGCGTGCACACAAACACACGCACGCGCGCACACATTCACACAAACGCACACACACACACACACACAGAGACATACACACACATAAACACGCACCCGCACACACATTCACACACGCACACACATTCACACACACAGACACACACACACACACACGCACGCACACACAAACACGCACGTGCGCACACACACATACACATATACACACACACACACGCAGACACAAACACACACAGACACACACACACACACACACAGACACGAGAGCGCGCGCCCGCACTCTCACACACACACACAAACACGCACGCGCGCACACACACTCACACACACACAAACACGCACGCGCGCACACTCACACACACATACACACACACAAACACGCACGCGCACACACGCACACACACACGCACGCGCGCGCATACACACACACATACACACACGCGCGCGCACACACACTCACACACAACCACGCAGCCTCGCACACAATCACACACACGCGCGCACACACACACAGACATGCACACACACAAACACGCACGCGCACACACATTCAGACACGCACACACACGCACGCACACACACACACGCACGCGCGCATACACAAACACGCACGCCCACACACGCACGCACACACACACACACACACTTGTGCGCGCACACACTCACACACACGCACACACTCACGCACACGCACGCACACACACAGACAGGCACACGCGCACAAACACACACACACACACACGCACGCACACACAAAGACATGCACACACACATAAACACGCACGCGCGCACACATTCACACACACGCACGCACACACAGAGACATGCACATACACACACACACACGTACACACACACACGCACACACACACACACACAAACACACACACACACACACACACACACACACACACACACACACCCAAACACACCCGCGCGCGCACGCACACACACAGATACACATACACACACACACACACAAACACGCACGTGCGCACACACTCACACACACGCAACACACACACAGACATGCACGCGCACACCCACACACACACACACACAGACATGCACACGCACACACACACACACACTCACACACAAACACGCACACACGCACACACACACGCACGCCCGCGCACACACACACACACAGACGCGCACACACTCACTCATAAACACGCACGCGTGCACACACTCATACATACTCACTCACAAATACGCACGCGCGCACACTTACACACACAAACACTCACGCGCCCACATACACACACACACGCGCGCGCCCACACTCACGCACAAACACGCACGCGCGCACACACTCACACACACGCACGCACACACACAGACATGCACATACACACAAACACGCACGCGCACACACATTCAGACACACACACATACACACACGCACACACACACGCACGCGCACACACACCAACACGCACGCCCGCGCATGCTCACACAAACGCACACACACAGACATGCACACGCGCACAAACACACACACACACACACACACAAACACGCACGCGCACACAGACACCCACCTACGCGCGCACGCACACACATACATACGCGCACACACTCACACACAAACACGCACGCGCGCACACACTGACACACACACATGCACACACACATACATGCACACACACACAAACACGCACGCGCGCACACATTCACACACGCACACACACACGCACGCACACATACACGCACGCGCCACACACAAACACGCACGCGCACGCACAAACACACACACAAACACGCACGCGCGCACACACACACACGCACATGCACGCATGCACACACACACGCACGCGCGCACACACTCATACAAACGCACACACACACAGACATGCACACACACACAAACACACACGCGCACACACAGTCACACACGCACACACATTCACACATGCACACACACACACACGCACGCACACACACGCGCACGCGCGCACACACAAACACGCACGCGCGCACACACACATACACATACACACACACACGCAGACACAAACACACACAGACACACACACACACACACACAGACACGAGAGCGCGCGCCCGCACTCTCACACACACACACAAACACGCACGCGCGCACACACACTCACACACACACAAACACGCACGCGCGCACACTCACACACACATACACACACACAAACACGCACGCGCACACACGCACACACACACGCACGCGCGCGCATACACACACACATACACACACGCGCGCGCACACACACTCACACACAACCACGCACCCTCGCACACAATCACACACACGCGCGCACACACACAGACATGCACACACACAAACACGCACGCGCACACACATTCAGACACGCACACACACGCACGCACACACACACACGCACGCGCGCATACACAAACACGCACGCCCACACACGCACGCACACACACACACACACACTTGTGCGCGCACACACTCACACACACGCACACACTCACGCACACGCACGCACACACACAGACAGGCACACGCGCACAAACACACACACACACACACGCACGCACACACAAAGACATGCACACACACATAAACACGCACGCGCGCACACATTCACACACACGCACGCACACACAGAGACATGCACATACACACACACACACGTACACACACACACACACGCACACACACACACACACAAACACACACACACACACACACACACACACACACACACACACCCAAACACACCCGCGCGCGCACGCACACACACAGATACACATACACACACACACACACAAACACGCACGTGCGCACACACTCACACACACGCAACACACACACAGACATGCACACGCACACCCACACACACACACACACACAGACATGCACACGCACACACACACACACACACACACACTCACACACAAACACGCACACACGCACACACACACGCACGCCCGCGCACACACACACACACAGACGCGCACACACTCACTCATAAACACGCACGCGTGCACACACTCATACATACTCACTCACAAATACGCACGCGCGCACACTTACACACACAAACACTCACGCGCCCACATACACACACACACGCATGCGCGCCCACACACACGCGCGCGCCCACACTCACGCACAAACACGCACGCGCGCACACACTCACACACACGCACGCACACACACAGACATGCACATACACACAAACACGCACGCGCACACACATTCAGACACACACACATACACACACGCACACACACACGCACGCGCACACACACCAACACGCACGCCCGCGCATGCTCACACAAACGCACACACACAGACATGCACACGCGCACAAACACACACACACACACACACACACAAACACGCACGCGCACACAGACACCCACCTACGCGCGCACGCACACACATACATACGCGCACACACTCACACACAAACACGCACGCGCGCACACACTGACACACACACATGCACACACACATACATGCACACACACACAAACACGCACGCGCGCACACATTCACACACGCACACACACACGCACGCACACATACACGCACGCGCCACACACAAACACGCACGCGCACGCACAAACAAACACACAAACACGCACGCGCGCACACACACACACGCACATGCACGCATGCACACACACACGCACGCGCGCACACACTCATACAAACGCACACACACACAGACATGCACACACACACAAACACACACGCGCACACACAGTCACACACGCACACACATTCACACATGCACACACACACACACGCACGCACACACACGCGCACGCGCGCACACACAAACACGCACGCGCGCACACACACATACACATACACACACACACACAAGAGCGCACACGCGCACTCTCACACACAAACACGCACGCGCGCACACACTCACACACACACACACACACACACACAAACACGCACGCGCGCGCACACACACACACGCACAAACACGCACGCGCGCACACACATACACACGCACGCGCGCGCCCACACACACACACACACACGCATACAGACACACACACACACGCGCGCGTGCACACACACTCACACACAAACACGCACGCGCGCACACGCCCCCACACACACACACGCGCGCATACAGACAGACACACAGACATGCGCGCGCACACACATTCACACACGCACACACGCACACACGCATGCACGTGCCACACAAAAACACGCACGCGCGCACACACACACACACACACACAAACACGCACGCGCGCACAAAAGCACACGCACGCGCGCACATACACATTCACACACAAATACGCACGCGCACACACTCACACACAAACACGCACGCGCACACACATTCACACACACACACACACACGCACACACACAGACATGCACACAGACACAAACACGCACGCGCACACACATTCACACACGCACGCACGCGCACACACACGCACGCACGTACACACAAACATGCACGCGCGCACACACACATACACATACACACAAACACACACACACACACACACAAACAAACACACACACACACACACACACACACACACACACACACACACACACAAACACACACACACACACGCACGCACGCGCGCACACACACACACACGCACACACACGCGCACACACACACACACAAACACACACGCGCTCGCACACACACATACACACAAACACGCACGCGCGCACACCCAAACACACGCACACGCACACACGCGCACACTCTCACACACAAACACGTACGCGCGCACGCACTTACGCACATGCACGCACACACACAGACATGCACACACACACAAACACACATGCGCACACACATTCAAACGCGCACACATACACGCACGCACACACAAACACGCACGCGCGCGCACACTCACACACACACACACGCACACACACAGACATGCACACGCGCACAAACATACACACACACACACACACAAACAAACACGCACGCGCGTACACTCACACACGCACACGCACACACTCACACACGCGGGCACACACAAACACGCACGCGCGCACACACACTTACACACTCACACACACGCAGACACACATACATGCACAAACACACACGCGCACACACAGTCACACACGCACACACATTCACACATGCACACACACACGCACGCACACACACGCGCACACGCGCATACACAAACACGCACGCGCGCACACACACATACACATACACACACACACACACAAACAAGAGCGCGCGTGCACTCTCACACACAAACACGCACGCGCGCACACACTCACACACACACACACACACATACACACACACACACACACAAACACGCACGCGCGCGCACACGCACACACACACACACAAACACGCACGCGCACACACACATACACACGCACGCGCGCGCCCACACACACACACACACGCATACAGACACACACACACACACACACACACGCGCGCGTGCACACACTCGCACACAAACACGCACGCGCGCACACACTCACACACACTCACTCACACTCACATACATACACACACACACACAAACACACACACACGCACACATTAACACACGCACACACGCACACAAGCACACACGCACGCACGTGCCACACAAAAACACGCACGCGCGCGCGCACACACACACACACACAAACACGCACGCGAGCACACACACACACGCACGCGCGCACATACACATACACACGCGCACACACTCACACACAAACACGCACGCGCATACACATTCACACACACACACGCACACACACAGACATGCACACAGACACAAACACGCACGCGCACACACGTTCACACAGGCATGCACGCACACACACACGCACGCACGTACACACAAACACGCACGCGGGCACACACACATACACATACACACACACACACACACACACACACACACACACACACACACACACACACACACACACACGAGCGCGCGTGCGCGCCCACTCTCACACACAAACACGCACGCGCGCACACACTCACACACACACACACACACACACAAACACACACGCGCTCCCACACACACATACACACAAACACGCACGCGCGCACACCCGCACACACGCATGCGCCCACACACACGCACACACGCGCACACTCTCACACACAAACACACACGCGCGCACGCACTTACACACATGCACGCACACACACAGACATGCACACACACAAACACACACGCGCACACACATTCAAACGCGCACACATACACGCACGCACACACAAACATGCACGCGCGCACACTCACACACACGCACGCACACACACAGACATGCACACGCGCACAAACATACACACACACACAAACACGCACACGCGCACACATTCACACACGCACACACGCACACAAGCACACACGCACGCACGTGCCACACAAAAACACGCACGCGCGCGCACACACACACACACACAAACACGCACGCGAGCACACACACACACACACACGCACGCGCGCACATACACATACACACGCGCACACACTCACACACAAACACGCACGCGCACACACATTCACACACACACGCACACACACAGACATGCACACAGACACAAACACGCACGCGCACACACATTCACACACGCATGCACGCACGTACACACAAACACGCACGCGGGCACACACACATACACATACACGCACACACACACACACACACACACACACACATACACACACACACACACGAACGCGCGTGCGCGCCCACTCTCACACCCAAACACGCACGCGCGCACACACTCACACACACACACACACATACACACAAACACACACGCGCTCGCACACACACATACACACAAACACGCACGCGCGCACACCCGCACACACGCATGCGCCCACACACACACACACGCACACACGCGCACACTCTCACACACAAACACGCACGCGCGCACGCACTTACACACATGCACGCACACACACAGACATGCACACACACACAAACACACACGCGCACACACATTCAAACGCGCACACATACACGCACGCACACACAAACGCGCACGCGCACACACTCACACACACGCACCCACACACACACAGACATGCACACGCGCACAAACACACACACACACACACACAAACAAACACGCACGCACGCACATACACACACGCACGCACACACACACACACACACACACACACACACACACACACGTGCACACACTCACACACAAACACGCACGCGCGCACACACTCACAAACACGCAGACACATATACATGCACACACACACAAACACGCACGCGCACACACATTCACATACGCACACACACACGCGCACGCACATATACACGTCCGCGCCACACACAAACACGCACGCGCGCGCACAAACACACACACACACACACACACAAACACGCACGCGCGCACACGCATACTGTAACATCCTAATTTTTCCATACACTAAATAATATATCTAGTTAGATTTGAGATTTTAACAATGCTAGTTATTAAAAATTAAATGTTGAAACTAACACTTATAATAATTAATTTATTAATTAATTACTTTTTATATTTATTACTTTTATTCTTCAATTTGAATATCATCGTTTCATTTTATAAACTAAACTTTGAAATTTAAATTGGTACTTAAAACCCTTAACTTTAAGTTAATTAATTATTCATATTATTATTATCATTATTGTTGTTCTTGTTTTGTTATTATTAATTGATTTTATTTTATTTGAATATTATCATTTTACTCTATAAACCAATTAATAAATAAAATAATCTTAAGACAATAAAAATATCAAATAACTATCCTTTTTACTATTTTTATTATTATTAATATTATTAACATTTTACTTTTTATAAAAGAAATATATATCTCATTTTCTATTAATATCCTACATAATATTATGTCATGAAATCAAGCTCCCATACCTTTGTCATAAATTATTTTCACAAAGTCATACTAGAACACCTAAAGCACTATTGATGAAAGATTAGTAAATATTTGATAGAGACATATTTACTAGCAAGAGTTGAAAAGTTGGAAGGTATGGGCAAAAGATGATAAATTATGTTATTTTAATATTTTACAACTAGTATAAATAGGGGTCTCTTCTACCCCATTTTCATTCATTCATTCACAAATCATCTTTCTTACTTCTTTACTTCTTTCCTTCTCTAATTTCTTCATATAGCAATATTAGTTTTAGTTATCGAAGTTCCCACGATATCGGTTCGTAACCTTTAGAGTATTTTGTGGTAAAAGTTCTTCTAAAGTTTCAAGGGAGTTTTATACGTCAAAGTTCTGCCCAAATCATTTTCATAAGTAATCGGTAAGCCGTTATAATGTCCATTTTATTTTAATTATATTATTTTAATTATGTTATTTATATAAAGGTTATTTTAAATTTTCTATGCAAATTCCGTTCAGACGTCGATATATTGAACTTATAAAGTCCAAAATAAATTTTACCATTTTAAGTCGTTATAATGCCCAAATTTTATTATAATTTAAATGTTATTAGAAATATACTCTTGACAATTTTCTAAAACAAACAAATTCAAAAGGAGGTATAATATAATTTATATTTGAATTTAATAATTATTTTGGAGGTTATTATGATATATTTAAATAAATAAATATTTCAAGTTATAACGGGATTATGTTCAATTAACCATAAATTATATTCTAATTATTTCATAAATTTCGTACAATCCAACGGTTATCGTAAATTAGGTTCTTGGCAAAGATCGAAGACAACACTTGTGGACTTTCAACAACACTCAACAAAAGGTGGGGGCAAGATTTCGTATACGATTGGGACGGTTAGCGTAAAATAACTTAATATATATGTGTGTAGTGGTGACCTAAGCCCTACTAGCGATAAATAATTAAGGAGAGCCTATTCTCAAATAATGATTTTCACAAATCACTAGGCGAGGTTACGCCGGCCTTAATTAATTATCATAGGAATAATCTTTGACAATTTGGTATTGTATTGTGCTTGCATTATTCGGTTAATTTTATAATTGTTTATTTTATTTATACTTGAATGATTGTGATTGATAGATTAAGGAAATAATCGGTTAATGAGAGAAAAACATTGCTAGATATTAAGTAATTGATCCCCATTAACATAAGGAAAGTTGGATACAATGAGTAGTTATATTTGGTTGGGTTCTGGCTAAGGAAAGACTTGGTCGACTATGCCGTTTACAGTCCACCTCTCTTACCTGGGAAGTTAACCATACAATTACCCATTATACAAACTGAACTTATTATGTAAGGACAAAGATCAAATATGGCAAGACATTGGATGGATTTGGTACTCAACCTAAGTATCTAGATAATAAGTATAACTTGAAAAGTTGATACGATAATTCCCCATTATTAACTTAATACTTATGGCTAAGAGTTGCCACAAGATGAGTGAGTGATCATATAGACTTGCATTAAGGAATGTGTAAGTCCACCGCCGTGCGGTATGGGACGCACGAGGTTGATCAGTCGCCTGCAATCCCGACGGGGATTATTATCTATGCATGCTAGGCAAGACAAGGTTCTTGGCCTGAATTCTCAGGGACGATCGACTTATAACACCTAGGCTCCATGTGAAGTTAGGTGGCGTAGCTCTTGGTAATTGGGAGTACGTTGGTGGCATGTGGTCTAGTGATATCTGATCTTGGTAAATGGGATAGATATCATTGACAGCGTTTAGTGGCCTGAGTCAGCATATAGTTCAGGGATGCATTAGAATAAATAAAGTATATGTAATTGTGGGTATAAGATACGCTTGTTTGTATAAATATGGTTTCCATATATATTATTATTTTACACATTCATTCCCACTTTTAAACTTGTACATGAATCTTAGCCCTGTGTCATTTTTGTTTTGCATTTTGGATTATTTTATGACGATCAGACGATGAGCTCGAATCTTGCGTACTTCCCGACAACTCAGAAGGAAAGGATATGAAGTGACGTGGAGATGTGTTACTATAACATCTAGATTGGGAGCTGTTAGTGTTTTGTCAAACGCTAATCACATCCCTACTACTACAGTCAGTATAAGTGTCAGTCTTGTTGGACTTAGGAGGTCCCTTTTGGTATGCTTTCTTTTTGGTTTCCTTTCTGTACTTTTATTTTATGTTTTATCTATGTGGCAAGGCCGCTAGTCTTAACGGTGTCAAACTCTGTAAAATATATTTGAAGCATATGTATGTGAAACAGTATGTTTTTAAATAATTAAGTATTGTCCTTTAAAAATTTCAAATTTTTCTGTATTTTTATAAGGTTTCATTAGAATTCCACTAATGGGACATAGGCTGTCTCATTTAATGGTATCAGAGCTGGTCGATTCAGCTCGGACCGTAAGTGTCTAGAATTATACTGACTGTATCAAGTTGGATTCCAAACTGGATGATAACTTTTCTTCTGTGCATTGAGTCTTCATCTTGAGAGCCTTCTAGTATAATGGTCTAGGAAACTTATTTAGCACACTTTATTTTTCCTCCCCAACGGTCACAAACCCAACGGTAACGTAACGGACACTTCACAAAATTCACTTTATAAATACTTCACACCCATCCATTATTTTCATATCAATTCCTAAATATTTATCTATACCTTTCAAATGGCTAAATCCTTTCTTTTATTCATCACTCTTCTTGTCATTATTTTGTTTGTTATTGGTATCATCAAGCATGAAGAATTAGGTAAAGATTTCGTAGCAATAATGATAATTATAGTTTTACCACTATTAGTCTTAGCTTGGTTTACAAGTAGAGGTTTTTGAATGAGACATGGTCACGATTTTTGTAATCGTTGTTATTAAATAAATTGATACATTTTTGTTTATACATTAAATGTTGATTATGTTTTCCTGAATTCTAGTTATATTTAAGATATTAATTCAACATTTTAGACACAATTATCCCTTGCCTGTGGGAGACTTGATAAAAATCCTTATCGATGAATCATTCATTGGGATATAAATATACATAATTGTTATGTTCTTTATGTCTTGTGAATGATTGAACCTAATAACTATTCCTTTTCAGGAAGTTATGGTTCAGAACGTCAGAGGTGCGAGGCGTGGTAGGAGTGCTGCTAGAGGCACTACTAGAGGTATACGTAGGAATGCGAGTGATGAAGTTACTCCTGAAGGAGCACCTACCATTCCCATTGGACGAGAAGATCATTCCCAAACTGGAACGAACTCTCAAGCTGACACTCGAGATGTTCGTGAACTTGCTGCAGCTGTGTTAGTTCAAACACAACAAAATGCTCAAATCCTGCAAATCACTCGAGATCATCAACTCTTTCAGCAACAACAAAGGGAAATGGTGCATGAGGATACAGGATTGAACTCGTTTCTGAAAGGAAAACCACCACAGTTTGGTGGTGACTTTAATCCGGAGGGTGCTGAGAAATGGTTGCAAGAAATGGAGAAGATATTTTCTTTCACTCACTGTAGAGAGAATAGAAGGGTTGGTTATGCAACATTCATGCTGACAGGCGATGCTGAAGCTTGGTGGAGAGGAAAGTATAGATTATTGGAAGAGGAAGGAAGAGAAATCAATTGGACCTTGTTCAAAGAAGAATTTTTGGGGAAGTATTTTCCAAAGTTATGTAGGAAAGAGAAGGAGAGAGAATTTCAGAATCTACGTCAAGGTGTGATGACGGTGGGAGAATATACTAGGAAGTTTGAATCCTTGCTAAAGTATTCTGAGTTTTACCGCTTGCATCCAAGGGAAGAATGGATGTGTGAAAAGTATCAAGATGGATTGAAATATGATATCCAGAGGGCAGTTTTACCTCTGCATATTATGCGCTTTGGTGAGCTAGTAGAAAGGTGTCTGGAGTTGGAAGGGATTGACAATAGGAAGAATCAATATGGATCAGGAGGATCAACCCAAAACAACAATCACAAGGGCCACTTTAACCGAGGCCACGGAGGAAGAATCCAACGAGGGGGTAGGCCATATCAAAGGCCTACACCTTATCATAACCAGGATTCTAGAAGGTTAATGTTCAAGTGTTACAGCTGTGGAGGGGCACATCTTAACAAAGATTGTCCAAATAGAAATATTGGAACTTGTTTTCGCTGTGGTCAGAAAGGCCACTTTCTCAAAGATTGTCCCCAAGGACAAAGTCAACCAACAGGCCAGAGGAGCGGCCTAATAAACAATAACAACATAGGGAGAGCAAGAAATGGAGGCCCAAGTGTTGGTCAGAGACCTCAGAATCAAAATAAGCCAACCACAGGAAGAGTATTTACAATTAGAGGAGCTGAGATCTCAAAGTCAGCTGGGTTAATTCAAGGTATGTGTTTAATTGGAGATAAGTTGGTATCAGTTTTATTCGATTCAGGAGCTACACATTCTTTTATATCTACCTCTTGTGCTGAATTTTTGGGATTCGAAATTGTTGATCACGATTATAAGTTGACTATCACAACTCCCTCGGGAGAAAGAATGGTAACTTATTCAGTCTGTGTAGACTGTCCAATAATCTTAGAAAATAGAAGATTCTTAGTAGATCTTGTGGTACTCCCGCTACAAGACCTAGATGTCATCTTAGGAATGGATTGGTTATCAGCCAACGATGTCAACTTGAGATGCAAGGAGAAAATTTTTACATTTGGAGAAGATAGTGGAGAAATCAGCAAAGCTGAAACCCTCACTCAAAGTTTTATGATGCTATTCTCCATGTCAGTAGGAGAAACCCCTAGTGTGGAAAATTTTCCCGTAGTCTGTGAATTCCCGGAAGTCTTTCCAGAAGAAGTTCCAGGTTTACCACCGGTTAGGGAAGTGGAATTTTCTATAGACTTGGTTCCAGGAACTGGACCAATTTCTATATCTCCTTATCGAATGTCACCCTCAGAGCTTGCGGAGTTAAAGAAACAATTAGACGAGATGTTAGAGAAAGAATTTATTAGACCAAGTGTATCGCCATGGGGAGCTCCAATCTTGTTTGTGAAGAAGAAGGATGGTTCTTCTAGACTTTGTGTGGATTACAGACAACTCAATAAAGCCACTGTGAAAAACAAGTATCCTTTGCCTAGAATCGACGACTTGATGGATCAGTTAAAAGGAGCATCAGTATTCTCAAAGATTGACTTGAAGTCTGGATATCATCAGATCAGGGTGAAGGAAGATGATATTCCAAAAACAGCTTTTAGATCCCGTTATGGACACTATGAGTACTTAGTTATGCCATTTGGTTTGACTAATGCTCCAGCAGTATTCATGGATTACATGAATAGGATCTTTAGGTCATACTTAGATCAATTTGTTGTAGTTTTCATTGATGACATTCTGATTTATTCCAAGAATGAGGTAGAGCACAGAGAACATTTGAGAATTGTGCTACAGATATTAAAGGACCTTCAATTGTACGCGAAATTCTCGAAATGTGAATTTTGGTTGAAGGAGGTACAATTTCTTGGTCATGTAATTAGTAAAGAAGGTATTGCAGTAGACCCAAGTAAAGTCGAAGCAATAACAAAGTGGGAGAGTCCAAAGAATGTTGGCGAGATTCGAAGTTTTCTTGGACTAGCTGGATATTATCGGAGGTTCATTGAAGGATTTTCAAAGATCGCTTTGCCCATGACTCAGTTAACGAGGAAAGGTAAAAACTTTGAATGGACTAAAGAGTGTGAAGAAAGTTTTCAGAAGCTAAAGGAAAGATTGACTTCATCACCAATACTCATCTTACCAGACCCATTAGGAAATTTTGATGTGTATTGTGATGCGTCATATCAAGGTCTTGGGTGTGTGTTGATGCAAGAAAGGAAAGTGATAGCTTATGCATCAAGACAATTGAAGGTGCATGAGAGGAACTACCCAACTCACGACCTAGAGTTAGCGGCAATTGTGTTTGCCTTAAAGATTTGGAGGCATTATCTTTATGGATCAAAGTTCACTGTGTTAAGTGATCACAAAAGCCTGAAGCATTTATTTGATCAGAAAGATTTAAACATGAGACAAAGGCGCTGGATGGAATTCTTGAAGGACTATGATTTTGAGTTGCAATATCATCCCGGAAAGGCCAATGTTGTAGCAGACGCTTTGAGTCGAAAGAAACTTCATGTATCTGCAATGATGTTGAAGGAAGAAGAGTTGATTGACAAATTCGTGGATTTAAACTTAGGAGTACATCACAATGAAGGAAGTATATTCATAGGCGCTATTGTCGTGTCTAATGAATTTCTGAAATGGATCAAAGATGAACAACAACTTGATGACCGTCTAGTGAGCATAAAGGAAAATATAAGAAATGGTCAAAATGGAGAGTTTAACATAAGGAGTGATGGAATCCTAAGGTTTAAAGAAAGGTTGTGTGTACCTCAAAATCAGGATATTCAAAAGTTGATTTTGGAAGAGGGCCACAAAAGTAAGTTGAGTTTTCATCCAGGAGCCACAAAGATGTATCAAGACTTGAAGAAAATGTTTTGGTGGGTTGGAATGAAGAGACATATAGCAGAATATGTTCAAAGTTGCTTGGTATGTCAGAAGGCAAAGATTGAACATCAGAAGCCAGCCGGATTGCTACAACCTTTAGATATTCCAGAGTGGAAGTGGGACGGAATAGCCATGGATTTTGTAACCGCTTTGCCTAAGACTCAGAAACAACATGATGCAATTTGGGTGATCATTGATAGGTTGACAAAGAGTGCACATTTCATTCCCATCAACCAGACGTTTAAATTAGAGAGACTAGCTCAGGTATATGTAAAGGAGATTGTTAGATTGCATGGAATACCTTCAAGTATAGTCAGTGATAGAGATCCCAGATTCACATCAAATTTTTGGCATCAGTTGCATTTAGAGTTAGGAACAAAACTGAGGTTAAGTTCAGCTTATCATCCCCAAACGGATGGCCAGTCTGAGAGGACGATTCAATCGTTAGAGGATTTGTTGAGAGCTTGTGCTCTTGAACACAAAGGAAGTTGGGACGAGTTCTTACCATTGATTGAGTTTACTTACAACAATAGTTTTCACTCAAGTATCGGCATGGCTCCATATGAAGCATTATACGGAAGAAAGTGTCGTACACCTTTATGTTGGTATGAGGTTGGAGAAAATAAAATATTGGGTTCAGAATTCGTGCAACAAACGACAGATCAGGTTAAACTTATTAGAGAAAAAATGAAGGCAGCACAGGACCGTCAAAAGAGTTATAATGATAAGAGGAGAAGACCTTTGGAGTTCGAGGCAGGAGATCACGTGTTCATTAGGGTAACTCCTAGGGCGGGAATTGCACGAGCAATCAAAACTAGGAAGTTAACACCAAGGTTTATCGGGCCTTTTCAAATTCTACGGCGGATTGGACCTGTAGCGTATCACATTGCTTTGCCGCCAAACTTGTCTAATCTTCATGATGTATTTCATGTATCACAACTGAGGAAGTATTATCCGGACCCTTCACATGTCATTGAGCCTGAAACTGTGGAACTTAGAGATAATTTGGAATATGAGGCTATACCTGTCAAGATCTTAGATCATCGTATTAAAGAACTTCGTGGAAAGCAAATACCATTGGTTAGAGTCGTGTGGGATGATGTAACTGGTGATTCTACTTGGGAAAGAGAAGAAGACATGCGTCAGAAGTATCCACATATGTTTTAGGTACGCTAAATTTCGAGGACGAAATTTCTTTTAAGGGGGGTGGTAATGTAACATCCTAATTTTTCCATACACTAAATAATATATCTAGTTAGATTTGAGATTTTAACAATGCTAGTTATTAAAAATTAAATGTTGAAACTAACACTTATAATAATTAATTTATTAATTAATTACTTTTTATATTTATTACTTTTATTCTTCAATTTGAATATCATCGTTTCATTTTATAAACTAAACTTTGAAATTTAAATTGGTACTTAAAACCCTTAACTTTAAGTTAATTAATTATTCATATTATTATTATCATTATTGTTGTTCTTGTTTTGTTATTATTAATTGATTTTATTTTATTTGAATATTATCATTTTACTCTATAAACCAATTAATAAATAAAATAATCTTAAGACAATAAAAATATCAAATAACTATCCTTTTTACTATTTTTATTATTATTAATATTATTAACATTTTACTTTTTATAAAAGAAATATATATCTCATTTTCTATTAATATCCTACATAATATTATGTCATGAAATCAAGCTCCCATACCTTTGTCATAAATTATTTTCACAAAGTCATACTAGAACACCTAAAGCACTATTGATGAAAGATTAGTAAATATTTGATAGAGACATATTTACTAGCAAGAGTTGAAAAGTTGGAAGGTATGGGCAAAAGATGATAAATTATGTTATTTTAATATTTTACAACTAGTATAAATAGGGGTCTCTTCCACCCCATTTTCATTCATTCATTCACAAATCATCTTTCTTACTTCTTTACTTCTTTCCTTCTCTAATTTCTTCATATAGCAATATTAGTTTTAGTTATCGAAGTTCCCACGATATCGGTTCGTAACCTTTAGAGTATTTTGTGGTAAAAGTTCTTCTAAAGTTTCAAGGGAGTTTTATACGTCAAAGTTCTGCCCAAATCATTTTCATAAGTAATCGGTAAGCCGTTATAATGTCCATTTTATTTTAATTATATTATTTTAATTATGTTATTTATATAAAGGTTATTTTAAATTTTCTATGCAAATTCCGTTCAGACGTCGATATATTGAACTTATAAAGTCCAAAATAAATTTTACCATTTTAAGTCGTTATAATGCCCAAATTTTATTATAATTTAAATGTTATTAGAAATATACTCTTGACAATTTTCTAAAACAAACAAATTCAAAAGGAGGTATAATATAATTTATATTTGAATTTAATAATTATTTTGGAGGTTATTATGATATATTTAAATAAATAAATATTTCAAGTTATAACGGGATTATGTTCAATTAACCATAAATTATATTCTAATTATTTCATAAATTTCGTACAATCCAACGGTTATCGTAAATTAGGTTCTTGGCAAAGATCGAAGACAACACTTGTGGACTTTCAACAACACTCAACAAAAGGTGGGGGCAAGATTTCGTATACGATTGGGACGGTTAGCGTAAAATAACTTAATATATATGTGTGTAGTGGTGACCTAAGCCCTACTAGC
>CAWUDS030002479.1:1062500-1070000 GCA_963859935.3 Lathyrus sativus
GGGAGTAACTCTGGAATTACTCGCTGAGGCTCGCTACCCACTCGCCTGGCGAACCTTCGCCAACTCACCTCGCCTGGCGAACTTGCCAGCGAATACAGGGTATTAGCTTCTGACTTGCTTCGCTACAGCTCGCTGGGCTTCGCCTGGCGAAGCTTCGCTACCATTCGCCTGGCGAACTTGCGAAGACAGAACTTCCATGGCTGTCTCAAAGCCCAAACTCCACACAACCAACCGATTAAATCCAAACCAGTCACAGTAGCACAACCCAACCATCACCCGAATAAACTACATCGTCTAATCCGATTTCTAACCGATTAAAACCTCATTCTACTCACAAAACCAACTTCTAACCTAAGTGGAAAAAGAGTAGAAACTCTACAAAATCCACACACATACACATACAATCATACACATTAAAGAGATGATGGAGTTTCACACCCTTACCGATTGATTGCAAGCTTTGGTGATGATTCCTTGATGATTCTAGGTTTTCCTCTCCACTTTCTCTTCTCTTTCTCCTCTCCTCTTTTCTTTCTCTTGCTTTTCTTCTTATGTTACTATCTTCTTCCTTTTTCCTCTCTTATTCTATTTCTATCTCTATTTCTTTCCTCTCAAATTCTTTCCAACACTTATCAATCAATTTTCACACTAAAGTGCTAAATGTCTAAAATGCCCTTTTTACTCTAATTCCCCGAAAACTCTCCGAATCGGTAAAATAGATAAAATAAGCAAACAACACATAATAACAATATATAATTTCTCAATTTAAACAAACATCAATTAAATAAATTAAAAGACTCAACAATTAATGGGAATTCAGAATCGGGGCGTTACAACTCTCCCCCACTTTAGAAATTTTCGTCCTCGAAAATATCACCTGATTCAAACAACTCTGGATGCGATTCTCGCATCTTGCTTTCCAATTCCCAAGTCATGTTGCCTTCCGCGGCACCTCCCCAGGACACTTTCACAAGCGCAATATCCTTGCCTCTTAGTTTCTTAACTTCACGGTCCAAAATACTAACCGGTAAAACTTCAACTGTAAGGTTATCTCTTACTTCCACTTCATCCATTGGGATCACATGTGACGGATCCGGAACATACTTCCGAAGTTGCGAGACATGGAATACATCATGCAAATTCGAAAGGTTCGGAGGCAACGCCACACGATACGCCACAGCACCAATCCGTGCGACAATCTGATACGGACCAATAAAACGAGAAGTCAACTTTCTCGACTTCAAAGCACGACCCACACCCGTAACCGGTGTAACTCTCAAAAACACATGGTTTCCCTCTTGAAACTCGAGATCCTTTCTCCTTTTATCATGATAACTTTTCTGTCTATTCTGAGAAGCTTTCATCTTTTCCCGAATAAATTTCACCTTTTCCGTCGTTTGCTGTACCATTTCAGGACCAACTACCGACCTTTCACCCGTCTCATGCCAACACAGAGGTGTTCGACATCTCCGTCCATATAAAGCCTCAAATGGCGCCATACCGATACTCGAATGGAAACTGTTATTATAGGTGAACTCAATCAACGCTAAATAACCGTCCCACGCACCACCTTGTTCAAGCACACAAGCACGCAACAGATCTTCTAACGATTGAATCGTCCTCTCGGTTTGACCATCCGTTTGCGGATGATATGCTGAACTCAATCTCAACTTAGAACCCAAGGCACCTTGCAAACTCTCCCAAAATCTTGAAGTAAATCTAGGATCTCTATCCGACACAATACTCTTAGGAACTCCATGAAGCTTCACAATAGTGCCAACATAAATCTCGGCCAACCTTTCCAAAGAATAAGTAATATCAATCGGAATAAAATGAGCCGATTTAGTAAGCCTATCAACAATCACCCAAATAGCATTATGTCCTCTTTGCGTATTCGGCAATCCCGTAACAAAATCCATCGATATACTATCCCATTTCCATTCCGGAATATCCAACGGTTGCATCAATCCACTAGGCTTCTGATGCTCCACCTTAGACTTCTGACAAGTCAAACACGAGTACACAAAACGAGCAACATCGCTTTTCAATCCAGACCACCAAAAGATCTTCTTCAAATCCTGATACATCTTATTCGCTCCCGGATGAATACTTAAGTTACTCCGATGTCCCTCTTCCAATATCATCTTTTTCAAATCCGCGTCATCGGGAATACAAATACGACCTCGAAACCTCAAAACTCCTAATTCATCAACGTTGAAATCTTCATTTCCATTCGTCATCAAATCCACAAATTTCAAATCCAACTTTTGCTTTTCACACACTGTAGTAAGGAAATCATTCGTGACATGCAACATACCAAGCTTCACACTACTCGGCGTTAACTCACAAACCAAACTCAAATCTCTAAAGTTCTCCAAGAGTTCCCACTCTCTAACCATCAAAGTAGACACGTGCAACGACTTCCGACTTAAGGCATCGGCTACCACATTCGCCTTACCCGGATGATAATTTAAACCAAAATCATAGTCCTTCAAAAGTTCTAGCCATCTCCTTTGCCTCATATTCAATTCCTTTTGATCAAACAAATACTTCAAACTCTTGTGATCGCTAAAAACTTCAAATCTTGCACCATAAAGATAGTGCCTCCAAATTTTCAAAACGAACACCACGGCCGCTAACTCCAAATCATGAGTAGGGTAATTCTTTTCATGCACTCTCAACTGCCTAGAAGCATACGCCACGACCTTCCCATCTTGCATCAATACACCACCCAATCCTGACAAAGAAGCATCACAATAAACCACAAAAGGTTCCGTAGGATTCGGCAAAATCAAAACTGGCGCTGTTGTTAACCTTCTCTTTAATTCCATGAAACCCTCTTCACAATTAACATCCCAAATAAAGGCCTTTCCTTTACAAGTCAACTGCGTTAACGGGAGTGCTAACTTCGAAAATCCTTCGATGAACCTCCGGTAGTAACCGGCCAAGCCCAAAAAGCTTCGAATTTCCGTAACCGATCTTGGAGTCTCCCATTGCATTACCGCATCGATCTTGGATGGATCCACACTAATACCATTGTCGGAAATAATATGTCCAAGAAAACTCACCTCCGACAACCAAAACTCACACTTAGACAACTTTGCATACAACTTCTTCTCTTTCAAAATCCGCAACACAATCCTTAAATGTTCTTCGTGTTCCTCTCGAGACTTAGAATAAATCAAAATGTCATCGATAAACACCACCACAAAACGATCCAACTGCTCGTGGAAAATACGGTTCATATATTCCATGAAAACACCCGGCGCATTAGAAACTCCGAATGGCATCACCGTATACTCATAGTGACCATATCGTGTTCTAAAAGCCGTCTTCGAAATATCTTCTTCCTTAACCCGAATCTGATGATAACCGGATCTTAAATCAATCTTACTAAAAACACGGGCTCCAACCAATTGATCCATCAGATCATCAATTCTTGGAAGCGGATACTTGTTCTTAATTGTCACCTTATTCAACTGCCGATAATCAATACACAATCGCATACTACCATCCTTCTTCTTTACCAACAATACCGGCGCACCCCAAGGAGAAACACTTGGTCTTACAAATCTCTTATCCAACAAATCATTCAACTGCTTCTTCAATTCCACCAACTCCGATGCCGACATCCGATACGGGGCCATCGAAATCGGTCTAGTACCTGGAACTAGATCAATAGAAAATTCAACCTCTCTCTTTGGCGGCACATCCGCAACATCCTCCGGAAACACTTCAGGAAATTCACAAACCACAGGAAACACGTCGAGCTCAACTTTGCTCTCCACCGACAACGATGCAAACAAACCAAACAACTGAGCTTCGTCCGCTAAAAGTTTCTTCAACTCTTTAGTGGAAAGAAAACTCTCGTTTTCACCATCTTCCAAAGAAGGAAACCTTACCAACTTGTGATAGCAATCCAAATGAACTCTATTAAATTGCAACCAATTCATACCCAAGATTACGTCCAAACCTTCCAACGGCAAACACACTAAATCCATAACGAAGTCCTTACCATACATGGTCAAAGGACAACTTGCACACACCAAAGAAGTAGTTACCGACCCCGAAGCGGGAGTCCCAATAACCATACCACTACCCAAGGAAACCATACACAAATCCAACCGCTTAGCACACGAAAGAGAAATGAACGAGTGAGTCGCTCCAGTATCAATAATAGCAACTAAAGGCATATCATTAATAAAGCATGGAAACCATACACAAATCCAACCGCTTAGCACACGAAAGAGAAATGAACGAGTGAGTCGCTCCAGTATCAATAATAGCAACTAAAGGCATATCATTAATAAAGCATGTACCTTTAATCAAACGATCTGCCGCATTAGTGGCGTCTGAACCTGCTAATGCGAATACTTTTCCGCCCGCCGGAGCTTGCTTCGGTTTGGTACAATTCGGGCTAATGTGACCCACCTCGCCACAATTAAAACACTTCACAGCATTCTTTCTACACTCTGCTGCATCATGACCAAAGAGTCCACAGTTGGAACACTTCGCCTTGAACTTTCCACAATCATAAGACTTGTGGCCCATCACGCCACACTTAAAACATTTGATCGCACCGGAACCTCCTCCGGGTCTCCTATCAAAGTTTCCCCTATGTTTGCCCTTATCAGCAGGCGTCACATAAGGTCCGCTTCGTACTTGCTGCTTCCCTCTCCTCTCGCTCAAACCTTTATAATGAGTAGAACGAGCTCTACTGTCTTCTTCATAAATCCTACAGCACTCGGTCAAATCCGAAAATCTTCTTATCCTTTGATAACCTACTGCTTGCTTTATCTCCGGACGCAAACCATTCTCATACTTGATACATTTGGAAAATTCCGCCGTAACCGCATCATAGTGAGGGTGAAACTTCACTAACTCAGTAAACTTAGCGGTGTAGTCCACCACCGACATATTACCTTGTTTCAACTCCAGAAATTCCATTTCTCTCTTCCCTTTAACACTTTCGGGATAATACTTCCTTAGAAACTCAACACGAAATAAATCCCATGTAATCTCCTCGTCGTCGACCTCAAGAACTTGCCTCATGCTGACCCACCAGTCATCAGCCTCTTCTCTCAGCAGGTGAGTCCCTAGTCTCACCTTATTCCCTTCAGCACAATCCATCACCCTAAAAATTCTCTCAATTTCCTTTAACCATATCTGAGCACCATCCGGATCAAATCTCCCTTTAAACACCGGTGGTTGGTTCTTCTTGAACTCATCATTCGCATTCACGTTAGGTGCACCCTGCACAGCTCTGGCCATAGCCTCTAACGCCGCTGCCATAGCATTGTCATTACGACCTGCCATATTCTGAGGATTCCCAAAAATAACAACAAGGTTAAACAACTGTTCAACCAACACAACAACAAGACAGACACGACTGACTCAACCAGGCTCTGATACCACTTAATGTAACACCCCCTTTCTATACCCCCAAATAAATTAGATAAATCGATTAGGCACTTAGAAAATTTATTTCATCAGAGTTTAATTAAAACATGGTATAAAAGAGGCGCATCACATTATCATGAAATTAAACACATACGATACCTGCTCAAAATAGATATGCAACAACGGGTAACCCACATCTCAATATTTAGAATAAAGCGGAAACATCCAAATATTGAATCGATCTCATTCATAAAAGTATATACAACCATTAGTTAATTCATGCTTTACAACATATCCACAGCAGATACATACACATATGTATCACAAAAGAATCAAAACATATGTAACTCCAAAAGAGTCAAAGACTTCCTAACTACCCGGATGTTACATATCAGAGCCATTGACCAAAAAGAATGAAGACATCGCTTCACAAAAGAACCTCCAGCTTCCTACTCTGCAATGCCTCATAGAGCATTATAAAACAGCAGAAGGGTGAGAAACAACATCATAACAGTTAATGCATAAAATTGTATATATACATAACTCCATAATTATACAAGTTATACTCAAATTATGTTCTCACCACATTAAGCATATACAAATAATCATGTCTCTACACATACACATGAACAATCACTATAATTCCTCCAAACAATCACATATAACATACACGGTTATATTCACACAACCAATGCATCATACACAGATGACTCATGCAACTCATAGAGACCGACACACGACCCTATGCAGATGCAAATGCGGTACCGACTCATTCAACAAATTCCCTAAGAATCGAGTATTCAGCAGATCCTCCACGGGATCAAGTACTCAGCAGATTCTCCACGGAATCAAATATTCATCAGATTCTCCACGGAATCGAATATTCAGCAGATCCTCCACGGGATCAAGTACTCAGCAGATTCTCCACGGAATCAAATACTCTAACCAATCCTCCACGGGATTACATGTTATGACCGATTCTCCGAGGAATCACACAATGCAACCGATTCTCCAAGGAATCAAATATAACCATCGTATCATACGAGGTTCTGCAAATCCTCCGAGGGATCAATCGACACAAAAATGCATACTATGCTTACAAACATATTCATTGCATTTATCATATACATAGCATATATCTATCATGCATACACATTATACACCATTCCACACATGGTTTACACACATATCAGCCTATCAATGCATTTCTATTCAATTCGAGCAAATACACAAGATTATCAAATATTCAAGATTTATCATTTACTCTACAATCTAGGATTCACGCCTTTCGGCCACCCACAGCACAACATGTTGAAACAGTTCACACATCAATCATTCATATAGGCATTAATCATAATTGAATCAATCAAACATCATGCCATGAACAAACAGCAAAACAAATAACACTGCCAGGTTCGCCAACCTTCGCCTGGCGAAGCCACGCAGCGAATGCTCGCTGGCCTTCGCCTGGCGAACTCCCCAGCGAAGTCCACTGGAGTAACTCTGGAATTACTCGCTGAGGCTCGCTACCCACTCGCCTGGAGAACCTTCTCCAACTCACCTCGCCTGGCGAACTTGCCAGCGAATACAGGGTATTAGCTTCTGACTTGCTTCGCTACAGCTCGCTGGGCTTCGCCTGGCGAAGCTTCGCTACCATTCGCCTGGCGAACTTGCGAAGACAGAACTTCCATGGCTGTCTCAAAGCCCAAACTCCACACAACCAACCGATTAATCCAAACCAGTCACAGTAGCACAACCCAACCATCACCCGAATAAAACTACATCGTCTAATCCGATTTCTAACCGATTAAAACCTCATTCTACTCACAAAACCAACTTCTAACCTAAGTGGAAAAAGAGTAGAAACTCTACAAAATCCACACACATACACATACAATCATACACATTAAAGAGATGATGGAGTTTCACACCCTACCGATCGATTGCAAGCTTTGGTGATGATTCCTTGATGATTCTAGGTTTTCCTCTCCACTTTCTCTTCTCTTTCTCCTCTCCTCTTTTCTTTCTCTTGCTTTTCTTCTTATGTTACTATCTTCTCTTTTTCCTCTCTTATTCTATTTCTATCTCTATTTCTTTCCT
>CAWUDS030002479.1:1080000-1082500 GCA_963859935.3 Lathyrus sativus
ACACTAATACACAAACACGCACGCGTGCACATACTCACACACACGCACGCGCACACACAGACATGCACACACACACAAACACGCACGCGCGCACACACACAAACACACACGCGCACACACACACACACACGCACACACTAATACACAAACACGCACGCGTGCACACACTCACACACACGCACGCACATACACAGACATGCACACACACACAAACAAGCACGCGTGCACACACACACACACGCACACACACACGCACGCACACACACACGCTCGCGCGCACACACACACGCGCGCACACACACGCACGCACACACACACCCACACACACACACACACTCACACACAAACATGCACGCGCACACACAGACATGCACACACACACAAACACGCACGCGCGCACACACTCACACACAAACACGCACGCGCGCACACCCTCATACACACGCACGCACACACACAGACATGCACACACAAACAAACACGCACGCGCGCATACATTAACACACGCACACACACACGCACACACACACACACACATACACACACGCACATGCGCGCACACACAAGCACGCACGCGCACACACGCACGCACACACACAGACATGCACACACACACAAACACACACGCGCACACACATTTTTACACGCACACACACGCACGCACACACACACGTACGCGCACACACACACATTTTTACACTCACACACACATACACACACATAGACACACAGACACAGACAAACACACACACACACAAGCGCGCGTGCACTCTCACACACAAACACACACTCGCGCACACACTCACACACACGCAGGCACACACACAGACATGCACACGCGCACAAACACACATACACACACACACACAGACACACACAGACACACACACAAACACGCACGCGCGCACGCACACGCACGCACACGCGCGCGCGCACACACACTCACACACAAACACGCACGCGCGCAAGTACTCACACACACGCACGCACACACAAAGACATGCACACACGCACAAATACGCACGCGCGCGCACATTAACACACACACACACACGCGCATGCACACACACACGCACGCGGACACACACAAACACGCACGCGCGCGTGCACACACACACACATACACACACAAACACGCATGCGCGCACACACACACACACGCTCACACGCACACACTCACACACAAACACGCACGCGCGCACGCACTCAAACACACGCACGCACACACACACGCACGCGCGCACACACAAACACGCACGCGCGCACACACACACACACAGAGACACACACACAGACACACACACACACACATACGCACACACACAAAACACGCACCCACGCACATGTTCGCACACACACATACGCGCGCACACACAAACACGCACGCACGCACACGTTCGCACACACACATACACACGCACTCACAAACACGCACGCGCGCACACGCACAAACACACACACACACACAGACACACGCACACATAAACACGCACACGCGCGCACACACGCACGCGCACACACACACACACACGCGCGCGCGCGCGCGCACACACTCACTCACAAACACGCACGCCCGCACACACTCACACACACGCACGTACACACACAGACATGCACACATAAACACAAACACGCACGCGCACACACATTCAGACACGCACACACACATGCATGCACGCACACACGCACGCGCGCACACACAAACACGCACGCCCGCACACACACACACACGCACACGCGCACACACGAACACGCACGCGCCCATAAACACACACACACACACACACACACAGACACACACACACACGCACGCACACACACTCACACACAAACACGCACGCGCACACACATACACACGCACGCGCGCTCACAATTACACACACACACGCGCGCGCACACAATCACACACGAACGCGCGCACACACTCACACACACGCACGCACACACACAGACATGCACACACACACGAACACGCACGCGCACACACATTCGCACACGCACATACACACACACGCATACACACACGCACGCGCCACACACAAACACGCACGCGCACACACACACACACAAACACGCACGCGCGCACACACGCACACGCACGCGCCCACACACACACACACACAAACAAAAACACACGCGCGCGCTTGCACACACACTCACGCACAAACACGTGCGCGCGCAAACTCACACACTCGCGCAGACACTCACACAGACATGCACACACACACAAACACGCACGCGCACACTTATTCACACACGCACACACACACACACACGCACACACACACGCACGCGCGCACACACAAACATGCACGCGCACACACGCGCACACACACACACACACACACGAGCGCGCGTGTATTCTCACATACAAACACGCACGCGCACACACTCGCACACACACACGCACACACACAGACATGCACACGTGCACAAACACACACACACACACACACAAACACAAACACGCGCGCGCACACACACACACACACACACGCTC